>PVJC01027781.1:0-22995 GCA_004026665.1 Murina feae
GTGTTCAGTGGCTAAATTTCCAGATGATAATTTGTATGAATTAATAGCCTCTATAAGAACAGCTTGACCTCTGTGTTGACACAATTCACCCCACAATGCCCTATTCCAACCAAAAATAAAGCAGCAATCCTGTTTATGTAGAACATCTGGTAACTTTTAAAAATGAAATGAGAATGGTCCCTGCTAATCTACTCTAATAAAAGAGTAATATTGAAATTAACCATTTCTCCCGGACGCCCAAGCCATGCCCACCAGCCAAGCCATGCCCACCAGCCAATCAGAGTGGCTGTGTGAAAATTAACTCAGCCAAGATGGAGGCCGGCAGCCATGGAGGCAGGTGCAGCGCAGGCGGTGGGGTGGGTGGGGCGGGCTTGGTCAGCCTGGAAACTGCCATCAGCCCCTCACCCAGACCGGCCAGGCATGCGAGCAGGTGGACATCCTCCGAGGGGTCCCAGACTGTGAGAGGGTACAGGCCGGGCTGAGGGACGCCCCCCCCCCCCCCCCCGAGTGCACAATATATTGTGCACTGGGCTCCTAGTCTATAATAATAAGAGAGTAATATGCTAATTAGACTGGGCAGCCCAACGACCTTCTGGTCTGGACAACCTTCTGGAACAACCAGTGAGCAGGGGCGGGGCCAGCCATGGAAGTCCCAGCACCCACCCCTCTCTTCCACAGAGGCAGTGGGAAAGGCCGCAGTGAGGGTCTGGTCCTGATCCGGGGTTGGCCCTTCCACAACGGTGGCAGGAGAGGCCATGGTGTGGGTCTGGTCCTGGACCCAGTGCCACCCCTTCTGCAGAGGCAATTGCAGAGGCAGCAGTGCAGGCCTGGACCCAATCCTGACACCACGCCTTCCACAGAGGTGGGGGGGCAGGGTGTGGAGTGGTCCTGGGGCCTCAACAGAGGCTGGACGGAGTGCAACCGTGGCACCTCAACCTTCCACAGCCCCTCCCCCATCCAGCCTGGACCCAGATCACATCTCCCACCAGTGGGAGGGGGGCGGGGCCAGTGCTAAGAAGCAGCAAGCCTGGCTTCTGGTTGAGCCACACTCCCTCCCACCCCCAACTCAGCGCAAAACCAGGTTCACTACTGGCAAGTATAGTAGAGGTGGCATGAGCTTCTCCTGCCTCCATGACTGGTAGGCGGTAAGGAACAAGGGGTCCTGGACTGCAAGAACCCCAGACTGTGAGAGAGATATCTGAGTGCCAGCTTAGGCCAGATCCCCGGCGGGTCCTGGACTGCAAGAGGGCACAGGCCGGGCTGAGGTCCCACTCCCCCAGTGCATGAATTTCGTGCACCAGGCCACTAGTCCTATATAATAAAATCATAATATGCTGTGTCAACCATTTGACCAGTTGCTATGACATGCATTGACTACCAGGGGGCAGATGCTCTAACTGATGTGTTAGTTTGCTACTCGGGTTTGGCCAATTGGGACTGGGCTAGAGGGCCAAACATGCCCTGGAGCCCTCCCGCGGTCCCTCCCCAGCTGGCAGGCCCCCGTTAGGACTGGGCTAGACGACCCCAATCAGCCCTGACCAGGCCTAGAGACCCACCCATGCACAAATTCGTGCACCAGGCCTCTAGTATCAAATAATGAAAATATTAAAATTTCTATATTGCAATGAGTCTAGTCAGCTGAATTTTGCAAATTGCTTTGCAAGCCACTTCATTTATCACCATCATGCTAAAGAAAAGTCAAGTAGCTGACAAATAATTGTTACCATATCCATATCTGTAGTACATTTACCAAATGTTTAATCTCCTGAGATCACATGAAACAATTTATGTTTCCTAGTATGTCTATCAGTGTTCTCCCTGACAGTTTTAGTTAAAATAAAAGAAAAATCTGGATTTTATTACTGCTTCTTGAGCATGTAAGCTATTACCTAGTCTAATTTTTTAATATATCTGAATGAAGAAGCTATAGACTTCTAAACAACTTGTTGATCACTATATGACTGATAATTTTTAGTTCACTCACATTTATTCTAAACTAGATCTTACCATTGGAAGGGTTTTGTTTGAAGGCATGGGACTAAGGGCACAAGGCATCTTAGAAATATCACATAGAATTGCTCCCTCACTTGCTCTCTGTAGACAATAATATACTCCACAACAATTGGAAAGATAAAAATAGCCTGTAACAAAGAACCACATGTAACTTTCTTTTCGTTTTTAAATGGGACAGTCAACTGCCCTGGCTAGTGAGGCTCACTTGGTAGAGCATCTTCCCATTGCACTGAAAGTTTTCTGGATCAGTTCCTGGGCAGGGCACATGCCCAGGTTGCAGATTTGGTCCCCAGGTGGGATGCGTACGGGAGGCAACAAATTGATGTTTCTTTCTACATGTTTCTCTCTCTCTCTTTCTCTCTCTCCCCTTCCCTCCCTCTCTCTCTACAATCAATAAAATTTAAATAAATACAAAGCTACCTATCTTATATAATAAAAGGGTAATATACAAATTGACCCTAACAGCAGAATGACTGAGAATAACCAGTCGCTATGATGCACACTGACCACTAGGGGACAGACGCTCAATGCAGGAGTTCCCTCCTGGTGGTCAGTGTGCTTCCATCCGACTCATGGCTGGCCAGCACAGCGGCAGTGGTGGGAGCCTCTCCACAGCAGCGCTAAGGATGTCCAACTAATGGCTTAGGTCCGATCCCCCAGAGAGTGGGCCTAAGCCAGCAGGTGAACATCCCCTGAGGGGTCTCAGATTGTAAGAGGGCACAGGCCAGGCTGAGGGATCCCCCCCCACCCCCCAGTGTATGAATTTTCATGCACTGGGCCTCTGGTTTAAAAACAATAGTAATAATAAAAATAAAAGGGACAGTCAAGGTGATATATCATACTCTAAGATGCCAACATACTTATGTTTTTTTATAGAAGTTTTATTTAAAAGATATATTTATATCTCTAACACATGAAAGGTTTAGGAAATGAAAAAGTACTGCAAGTGCTGTATGCACCACCTATTGTACAAAATTCATGACCTGGGCTTCCATATTCTTTCAATAGAAACAGCAGGAAGTAGTTTCCCTGTTAGGAGTCTGTACTGTCATTTACATCAGGAAGACTAGATTTTATTGCTCAGATCCGAGCAACATACTATTCTGCTTATTCAGATGAAAACATTGTCCCTTTCATTGAGGTGTGAAATATGAGGCCAAAAGGAAACCCAGTAAATTAATTGCCATATCTTTCCCCCGTGACTGAGATCCCCTGTCATATTGCCCCCCCCTTTTTTTTGCTTTCAGTTTTCTTATTTTTGCTTTATATAAAATATTCAGACTTTTTAGTTACATTTAACTGGAGGAACAAGGGTAAGCATATCTACTCTTTCTTCCCAGAAGAGAAAGAAATAAAGTCACTCTGGACTGTATTTTATATAAAAAAAATTTAAATATAATCTATTAGTATATTATCTCCCAGAAAAATTTGTGACATTTTGATTTTTAGACATACTAAAGAACTAGTAACCAAGAAATGTCAATAGACAAAGATCCAAAAACATTCCATGAAAAGCCTGCTCTCCTTGCCAAAGAAAATGACAAAAGGCAGAACAGGAGTATAGAAAACCTTTAAACGATTGCTCTGCTCTAGTCAAACACAATAGAAAACATTTGGTTCTACCGGCAAATGTCAAGTGAGCAATTTGCCTTCACCTGGGGTACTCCAACTCTCCACCAGAGTGGTCTCAGAGAAGACTGAGTAGGGGCTACCCAGCCCCACCCTCGCTGGGTCAGTGAAGACCACGTGATTAGTCTGGACTTCCCTCCCCCGATGGGTAGTAACAGAGTGCCTTCCCCACTCCGGCTGTGATAGTGGCAGAGGACAAAGAGACAGGACTTTCTCCAGTAACCATGCCACTCACTTCAACCCTCTGACTCAGTGGAGGCCACTTGGGGAGCAGTATCAGTGGTGGCCTCCTAGGGGGACCGAATTCCCACTCCTGCCTCGCAGTGAGGAGGAGGCTCCAATGTGAAGGAGGCTAAGTGGGAAGCTGGACTCCCACTCCTATCTCACTTTCACTGCACCCAAGCAGTGTTAGAGGAAGCCAGCTAAGTGAGAAGTTAGGCAAGGTCCAGAGTCTCAAAGTGTGCACTAGTCATTCCAAGATTCAGAAAAATATCAAACTGAGTAATAAAAGATAACCAATATATACCAAAACTGAGATGACAAAAATATTAGACCGATCCTACAATTATAAGTATGCTTGAAACAAATAAAAACTATGGTCTCAGCAAAGTAAAAGATATAAAATAAACAAAATGGAAATTTTAGAAGTAAAAACACTATAACTGAAATAAAATAACCAGGGACAAATAAGGACACTAAATAAGAAGGAATAATCCTAAATGTGTATGTGACAAAAAACATAGATAAAAAATAGGTGAATCAAAATCTTAGAGAAATAAAAGGAGAAATACATAAATCAATAACTATAGTTGGAGACCAAAACCCCTCATTGAAAATTGATAGACTTAAGTACAGAACACTAGAAAGGATATAGAACTAGAAATACTATCAACCAATAGGATCTAATCAACATTTGCAAAATATTCCACCAATCATCATCAGACCATATCCTGAGCCATAAAACAAACCTCATCAAATTTAAGAGATTTGAAATCAAGCAATGTGTTTTCACTGACCACAATAGAAGCAAAGCAAAAGTCAGTCTCAAAAAGATAATAGGAAACTCTCCAGACACTGGGAAATCAAACAGCACATTTCTAAATAATCCACAGGTCAAGGAGGATGTCTAAAAGGAAATCAAACAGTACAATAAATCGTATGAAAATGAAATTTTGACATATTTAAGTTAGCACTATTCAGCTAAAGCAATGCTGAGAGAGAAATTTATTTCGTTAAATGGATATACTAGAAAAAAGGAAATGTTTCATGAACAATCTAAAGTCCTACCTCAAGAATTCAGGGAGAGCAGGGAGAAAGCAAAATAAGCCATAGTAAGCAGAAAGAAGAAAATAAGAGCATAAACCAATGAAATTGCAAACAGAAAAACAACTTTAAAAAAATCAGTGTTACAAATAGTTGGTTGTGTGACGTGATCAATGAAACTGAGCAACCTTTAGCAGAAGTCTAACAAATATATATACAAATTATCAGTGTCATTACAGACTCTGTGGACATTAGAAGATTAATCAGGGAACGCTATGAACAACTCTACAGAAGTTTGACAACATCGATAAATGGACTAATTCCTTTACAAAACACAAACGAAATAGAGCATAAAAATATCTGAATAGCCTGGTAGCATAAAGAAATTGAATTTCTCATTACAAACTTCTCAAATGGAAATCTTCTGGCTGGTTTCAATGGAAAATTCTACCAAACACTTAAAGAAGAATTAACACCAATTGTACATAATCTTTTTAAAAAATTAGAAATGGAGAAAAGACTCCAAAATTCATTTTATAAAGCTAGAATGAATCCAATACCAAAACAAAAACAGTACAAAAAAGAAAATTACACATGAGTATCCCTCAGAAATATAGATGTCAAAATCTCTAACAAATGTAAGCAAACAGAATTCAGCAAAATATGAAAAGAATTCAAATCCATGACCAAGTGAGGTTTATTCCAAGTAGGGAAGGCTGGTTTAACATTCAAAAATCAATCAATATAATCTACCATATTAACTAAAGATAAAAATCACTGTATCATATCAATTGATGCAGAAAAGGCATTTGATTAAATTCACCACCCATTCATACTAAAATCATTTGAAAAATAGGTAGAAATTTTAAAAAAACTTTTCTTTAAATAAAACCCCTCTATCACTAATAAGTAAGTTCAGCAAGGTTACTGGTATGTCTAAGTCCATTCAGGCTGCTAAAACAGAATTACCACAGACCAAATGGCTCATAAACAAACAGAAATGTATTTCTCATAATTCTGAAAGCTGGGAAGTCCAAGATTAAGGCACCAGAAAATTCATTGTATGGTGAGAACCTGCTTCCTGAATTCATTTATGAATATTTTTTTGCCATGTCCTCACATGGCAGAAAGCAAGGAAGCTCTCTGGGTCTCTTATAAGGGCATTAATCCAATTCATGAGGACTCCACCTTCATAACCTCATCACCTTGCAAAGGCTCCAGCTCCAAATACCATCATATTGGGGATTAGATTTCAACATATGAATTTGGGGGAAACACAAACTTTCAGTCTATAGCAAGACAGAATATAAATATTAAATATCAATTTTATTTCTATATACTAGCACCATTTGCAACCACTAAAAAATAAATACTTAGGAGTAAACCTAACAAAATATATATAAAATTTCTATGGTGAAAATAACAAATAGGTGAAAGAAATCAAAGAAAATTAAAAAATATATAAAGACATATATTGTTCCTTGATTGGAAGACTTAAAATAGTAAAGATGCCAATTCTCCCCCATACTGACATATAGGTTTAAAGAAATCCATATAAAAATCCAAACAAGATTGTTTGTAGATGTAGATAACATTATTGTATAATTCCCATATAAGAAATAAGAATAACTAAATAAGGTGGAAGAATCTGTCTACCTGATTTCAAGACTTATTATACAGCTATAGTAACAAGAGTAGTACAGTCAAAGGAATAGACACATAATCAATGGAACAGCACAGAGAATGCAGAATAGATCCACACAAGTATGCTTAACTTATTTTTGATGAAGGTACAAAAGCAATTCTACGGAGCAAGGATGGCCCTTTCAGCAAATGGTATTAGAGCAATTTGACATCTATTGGCACAGAGAAAAAAATTAATCTTGACGTAAGTCTAACAGCTTATAAAAAATAACTCAAAATTGTTCACAGACTTAAATGTAAAAGTGAAACTAAAAAGCTGTTAGAAAAGAGTGGAAATTCTTTGGGACCTAGAGTTAGGAGACTTCTTATAGTTTACACCAAGAGCACAAATTTTTAAAAATGATAAATTAAGCCTTATCAAAACTAAAAACTTTTGCTTTACTAAAGACTCTGTAAAAAGGATAAAAAAAAGAGGAGCTACAGACTGAATATCTGAAAACCACATATCTAATCTGACAAAAGACTGTCTAGAATATATAAAGAACTTTCAAAACTCAACAATTAAAAAAATACAATTAGATCATAGGTAGAAGAAATTAGTATATATTTCACTGAAAGTATACAAATGGCAAATAAGCCCAAGAAAATAAGTTATCATTAGTTATTAGAGAAATGCACATTAAAAGCACAATGAAACACATAGGAATGGTTTAAATAAAAATTGTGTACATCATCGATGTTTCTGTCTCTCCTTCCTTACTCTCTGGAATCAATAAAAATATATTTTAAAAAACACATAAAAATAATAGTGTGTTTTTAAAGTATTTTTATTGATTTCAGAAAGGAACAGGGAGAGAGAGATAGAAACATCAATGATGAGAGAGAATCACTGATGGGCCGCAATCTGGACATGTGTCCTGGCAATCAAACCCTGACCTCCTGGTTCTTAGGTCAAGGCTCAACCACTGAGCCATACCTACAGACGAGAATGAGCTACTGATACGTGCAACAATCTGAATAAATATCCAGAATTATGCTGAGTGGAAAAAAAATTCCCAAATGTCACATACTGTAGGATTACATTTATGTGATATTCTTGAAATGACAGAATTAGAGAATTAGAGAACAGATTAGTAGTTGGCAAGTGCTGAGGAAGGGCTGAGCAAGGAGAGGAAGTAGGCAGGCCTGTGTAAGAGCAGCTTAAGCAATCCATGTAGTGATGGAAATATTCTTTCTTGACTGTCAGGACCCTGGTTGTGATATTGTACTGTCTGAAATTTTGCAAGAGGGTTACCATTAGGGCAAATGAGGTAAAGAGTACAGGAACTCTCTATTATCCCTCAAAGGTGGATGTGAATAAACAATTATCCCAAAATAAAAAGTTTAATTAATACTATTAAGGCCCAAAACTGTTAACACTGAAATTTGCAAGAACTATCCCTCAACTTCCTTCTGAGTCACTTTGCCTGAGTTAATCAGAATTATAATATAGTAGAGTGTCAAAACAAAAGCTTTAAATGACTGTACAGTAATCAGAAAGCAAGGGCTGATGGGTTCTAAAATAGGGAGATCAATCAGAAGAAAAATCCAAGATGGGAAGCAAGGTGAAGAATAGGAGATCTTAACTAAAGGTTGACCCCTAATTTTCAGTTTTCTGCCTGAACAGAGTAAAGCTAGAAAACACAGGAAAATTTCACTGGCTCAAAGCTTACCTCCTACATTAAAAAAACTCTCAGCATTCTCCCCCCACCTCACCCAAATCTGGATCAGAAATCAACTGATTTTTTTTATGGAGGGCCCAGCAGATATATTTAATACTTTAGATATGCACTGCATAAAATCTGTCTTGTAGGGTTTGAAAGTATATTAGAAATGCAATTACAAAAGAAAGTTTTATTATAAATAACTAGAGACCCTGTGCACGAAATTCATGCACAGCCTGCACCCTCTCCAATCTGGGACTCCTCGGGGGATGTCCAACTGCCAATTTAGGCCCAATCCCTGCAGGAATGGGCCTAAACTGGCAGTTGGGCATCCCTCTCACAATCCAGGACAGCTGGCTCCCAAATGCTCACCCGCCTGCCTGCCTGATTGTTTCTAACCACTACTGCCTTCCAGCCTGATCACCCCCTAACTGCTCCCCTGCCAGCCTGATAAATGCCTAACTGCTCCCCTGCCAGCACAATTGCCCCTAACTGTCCTCCCCTGCAGGCCCAGTCAACCCTAACTGCCCTCCCCTGCGGGCCTGGTCACCTCTAACTGCCCTCCCTTTCAGCCTGGTCCCTCCCAACTTCCCTGCCCTGCTGGCCTGATCGCCCACAACTGCCCTCCCCTGCTGGCCATCTTGTGGCGGTCATCTTGTGTGTTGGAGTGATGGTCAATTTGCATATTACTCTTTTATTATATAGGATGTGACCAATATGAGCATGAATTTTGAAATATTTTGGGATATTATCCATGGATAAAATGTACATTTATGTATATTTAACATTTGCAAATATCTATAATAATAAAAGCATAATATGCTAATTAGACCAGAAGTCCTTCCAGACAAAGCCAGGGCTGCAAAGGAAGCCTGGGTCCCGGGTGCCAGAGGGAAGCCGGTGTCAGCAGTCGGGAGAAGGAAGGCCTACTCTTGCATGAATTCCGTTCCTTGAGCCTCTAGTAAATCTATAAAAAATTATTCTCAGTACAACAGTAAAATATATCTAATAAACCAAATTAACTCAACTTTGTGAATTACATCCCACTTCTATTTTGTTGTTGTTGATATATTACCTTTGACAGAAATATGGAATCATTGTAGATTTGCTAAATTACCAGTGTATTTAGATAACTTTTAAAAATTAATTTGCTTGCTTTTGAGTTCTCTTCTCTAACTAGTGACTAAAATATTTCAGCACAAGCTTCCAGCAGACCGCTCATTTTAACAGTTGTTTTTTATTTGCTGCGTTAGTCTCTAAATTACATATTACCTGACTTTTAAAAAATCATTTGGTTCCTGTCTTCTGGTATATCTCTGCCTGTCCTTTCACTGCATCTCCTTGACCGACCTTTGTCACTTTAAGCATCATGGAGCTGGGTTTTATAAAGCAACTGAAGAGCCCCTTTCAAGTAGAAAATGCATCTCAGATTTAGGAATGTGAAGCCCCGAAGCCTCAGGGCCCTTTATTTTGCTCGTCTCTCCATCCACACTGACATCACCTTTCCCCAGCCCCACAGCAGCGAACTCTCGCCTCTGCTAAACAACTGTCCTCTCAGGCTCTGGGGGTTATGAACATGGAAGCTGGCAGAGGGGCAGAGAAGTCCAAGTGGGCCAACTCTTTACCAGGCTGTCTTCACGTGTCCCTGCGGAGCGCCTTCGCTAAGGGGAAGACTGTTTTGGTTCCTTCCATAAAGGATGACGTCAATTTGCTCTGAAGCAAATTTCAGGTTCAATTTTTGTGTTTCAAATTTCTCTGCTCTGATACCTCCCCCTCAGTGCATTTTATTGGTTTAACACATTCTGAAAATTCAGAAAAATGTCTTATCTACTGATTAGACCCTTTCCTGCTTCCCAAATTCTTATAAACTCACTTCTTTGCACATACATTTTTTTCTGTTATTTTAATGAAATTTGGGGATGGAGGGAAGCAAACTCATATGTTTCACCTTTCATCTTAAACCTCAAGTCAATACTTTTAATTCCTATTTTCAGCTAAAATTGTCCATATACATATTGGATTTTTTTTTTACTCAAATTTTCATTCAAGTCTGGCTACTTCCACAAGCAGTAGATTTGAAAGATGTGACCATGTCCCAATATCAAATCAACAATTCAATTTTGATAATATTAATACAGATGTTTTCTGTCACCCATTTAAGGAAAATTTTACCCAAAACAAACAAACAAACAAAACTAATGGCTAAAAAGGAGAAAAACTTTCATTAAAATATAACTGGAAAATCATATAGCAAAACTGGACAAAATATTTTTTTCTCTATAAAGTAATTTAAATTCAATGTATCAGAGAAATGTAATATATCCTGGAGATCATCAAACAGTACATTATAATGGCCTGAAATCATACTGAGAGAGTTCATATCTCAGATGCACCATTAGCTAGCTGTGTGGCTCTGCAGAGGTTACTTAACCTCTCTGACAATCGGGTTCGTCATCTGTAAAATGCAATGAGAGTGTCTTTCTCATAAGGTAACGAGAGGTTTAATAATATATGAAAACACTTGAAATAAGAACTAAGAAACAGTAATTACTCAAAAAAGAAAATTTTACCTGAACTAAGACAGTAATTACTCAAAAAAGATTTACTAAGGTTATTAGAAGCAGAGTTTCTCAGAAAGTATGGAGGTAGTACTGCCCAGAGATACAGGCCAAATATCCTCTCAATATTAATATCAGTTCCCTGGAAAGCTACACTGTAGTGAGTAAAACAGGAAGCTATTTGGAACTGAGTACAAAAGCTCAGGAAAAAATGACTAACACGCTTTGTCTTGGTCTTATTTGCAATTTGTATTATTTTCTGTCTGGCAGATGCAGAGCCAGAACTCATCAATTCTGCCAATACAAAACCTGGGTTTCATATCATGTGCCATGGAAAAATGATTTTATATGGGCTGTATTTGAGAAATGGCATTCTTTTATTATATAAAACTTTCACCAAAAAATATATAGGAAAGAGATTTTTAAAAAGTCAAGGCTAACGCTGCCTGTTTAGAAGCAAAATCCTACCATCTGTAGCAGGAGGGCTTTATAAAACCCAGGGGTGTCTTTTACCCAACTGTCAACACCAGGAAATGTGCCAAAGGGACAGATGCTAAAATTGGAAAGTCTCTTCTGGGGCGTGACATCAGAGTTTTATAATTTCTCTCTCAAAAAGCATCAGTCACCAGAATGGCAACAAATACTAAGGAGAAAACAAAAGCAACCTCCTTAATGAGGAATGGCTTCCATTAGATAGTTATACTACTAAAATTCTATTAACAAAAATGAACATATTGTAGGATGGGAAGCAAAATCTGTATTGAGCTAGTTTCCAAGTGACCAGGCAGCCTTTTTTTTTTTTTTAATTGTTGGCAACAACAGGGAACATAGGAACAATCAAGAAAGTAATAACAGCAGCCATTATTGAAAACAGTTTCCAATGACAGCGCAGAATTGAAGAAAAACAATAAGGAAAACTCTCCTGTTTTAACAATACACCGACAAAGATCTGATTATGAAAACTAATAACTAAAAAATAACATTCAGGATTAAAAATGAAAAGCAATCTATAATTAATGCTATTCCATGGGGCTCTACTGTGCAGAAACAGAGATATCCTTCAGTGGAATGTACTTCACACTCATTCACGGATTTGTTGAATTTGGATTTTTACTCCCATTAGGTTTTCCCATGCGTCAGTGAAGAGATATGACTTTTAAGATGTCAGACTCTTCAGCTGTTTCACAACCAGGCTGAAAACGTACTTGCTGAATGCAGCTGTAGTTCCTAACGGAGAGGCTGTAGACTCAGAGTGTGCCAAACAGGTAACATGCGTGAGCGAAGGTGACCGTGAGCTTGTGGGAACCTGGGGAGAGAATGCCCCAGGTACAGAGCACAGGTACTGTTCAGCTACAAAGTGAGCCTGGTATTGTGAAATCTCATTTTTCAAGAGAAACCTTAAAAACCCACACTTCTATTTGAAATCTCCAAGTTATGTAAGTGTTGGTTTTAGAAGAAAATCAAGCATTACTGTACTTATAAATATGGGTGCCACCAATGAGCTAAATCCAACACACAGGTCTCCACTCCATAATAGTAAGAATGACTGTTTTGATATAGCCCCAAATCATATAACATTTTATTTGAAGATAAAGCCCATTATTTGCAAATTCTGTTCAGTTTTTATATGTAAGAGATCTAAAGTGACTAAGAATAACTGAACTCATGTTTAGCCTCCCCACTATCAAAAGTAATACTCGTTCTCTCAAGAAATGAAAAGTAAAATGAGAAAAAAAAAACTAGCAGTGATATGCTTTATTTCTAAAAGGTTAGAGAGCAATGTAAATTTCCATTTGTGCTGTAGGTGAGAAAAAGCACTAATGTAACCCAACCTGCTTTGGGCTTACTCAGTGTTTCAGAGGGAAATGAAATCAGTAATAAGGGCTGTTTTAATGACATATGAGCCACTAAAGACAACGACTCTAATGAAAGAGACTCTGATAAATATATTGTTCTTTTTCTTACTCTATGAGTAAAAACTGACAATTGAAAAATCAAAAAATTAATACAAGCGTACCAGTGATGAATATTTTATCACCTTCAACTTCTACACAACACCAGGAAACCCTTATAATCCACTTTTACTTCACTTCATTCTAAGGCAAATTAATAAGAAGATTTTCTTCCCATCAGCCGGTCTTCATTTCCACCCCTCACTGCTTCTCATTTTTATTTACTGAGAAGAAAACTCATACATATCCCTCTATAACACAATGCCATATTGGTCCATTGCCAAACAAAAATGAATACACTGAATTATTCTCCAAATAACAAATAAAGGCAGAAATCTCATATTTATCAGAACATTATATATATATATATATACTAGGGGCCCAGTGCACAAAAATTTGTGCACTCAGGGAGAGGGGTGTCCCTCAGCCCAGCCTGTGCCTTCTTGAAGTCTGGGACCCCTCAAGGGATGTCCACTTGTTTGTGTGCCTGGCCAGCCTGGGTGAGGGGCTGAGGGCCGTTTTCAGGCTGCTCACAGCTCCTTCAGGGTTCGGGTCCCTACTAGAGTGCCTGGCCAGCCTGGGTGAGGGGCGGAGGGCTGTTTGCAGGCTGGCCACAGCTCCCATTGACCCAAGGTCCCAGCAAGGCTGGCTGGAAGCAGGTTTCTGGGGTTTATTAATCTTCTATAATTGAAACTTTGTTGCCTTGAGCGGAGACCACAGCCAGCCTAGGTAGGCAGTTTCCTCCATCGCTGGCCTCCTCTTTGCTCTAGCTGCGTGGCTGCTGGCCTCCATCACAGCTGGGTTCATTTGCATACTGTCACTCTGATTGGCAAGTGGGCATGGCTTATGTATAACAGAGTGAGGGTTAATTTGCATATTACTCTTTTATTAGATTAGATATATCTTGAAGCATTAGCCTGCATACTCTTCTGTATACTTTTTTTGTATATTTTTCCCACTACTGAATCGTCTAAGCAATGACCCATGAATTACAACGTTTTCTACTCTGGCAAGTGAGAACAAAAGCCCTTGTAATTTCCAGCTACTGTTCCCTCTGATCCTTTTGAATGGTTCTTTCCCCAGCTGTGGGACATTTCCTCATGCATGTGAGCTGAAGACTGTAGATGTCTGCAGCTCTCCAAGGTTCTTTCTCAGTGAAGCTCTGTCCTCTTGTGCATTCTGCTTGTGAGCTCCAGCCCCTTGGACCTCTCTGGGCTTCCAGCTCTCCTTCTCAACTTAGGGAAAGCTCCAGACTCCACCAGGGAGTCTCCCACTCGGCACTACAGTCTGGAAACTGTGCAAGCAGTAAACAGGGCAGTCATAGGGCTCACCTCATTTGTTTCAAGTCTCCCAGTGACCTCTGCCCTTCCTTGTCTGATATCCAATGTCCTGTTTCAGATAGTTTGTTGTGTTTGTGAAAATTTTGTTTCAGGTGGGATAGTGTACCTAGTTCCAGGTGTAAAGACAGGAAAAAGAAGGCCTTTCTTTTTCTTTCCTGCGGCCTTCCACAATTTATGAGTAGCACCTGGTAATTAAAACCCAAGACTGTTAGCTCCTCTGATTCAAATAGCCCATCTGTTCAAACTGCAAGACAAGGTAAATTACTCCCAATGTTACATTTTTTGCATAGATATCCCTCCTCTCTGCTGTTTTCACAACTCGGGGGTTGTTAGTAGAAATTTCCCTTCTGCCCTCCTCTTCAGAAAGGCCTCTTTCAATCTCTTCGCAATTTGTAATTTTCACTCTAAAAGTTTTAGGGGCTTGGGATGATGCTGGATAAAGGCATCTCCCTAGGACATCTGCCCAGACTGTCTCCTAAATAACAAACTACTATCCCTCTGATGTCTGCTCAATTTCAGCCCAAAAGTACCCCCTCCCCCGCCTTGTTGCTTAGCAACAGCCAGGGCTTACAGGGGGAAGCCACTTTTGTTTCTTGCCCTTGTATTGATTAGCAATGCACTGGCCCTTTCCCTTTGGGAAAAGTAAAATAAACTTTCTCTCTGCATCTATCTCTTCCCTCAGCTGTGAATTCTCTCACAACCCACATCACCAGCCAAACCTTAACACCTGTTACTACACCACTGCAGGCAAGGAAGATTTTTTATTTTGTTTCTTCTTTCACACATATAGTTTGAAGAGTAAGAATATGTTCTTTTCTCCCCACACTCATTACTTTTTACAATTTCTATTGCTTCATTATACATACACATTGTTAACCCTTAGGGTTGGTAAATGGTATTGGAATAAGTTAGCCCAGGCAACAAGCAGAATCCAATGTTACATCTTTTTGGGTTTTTGGGTTTTTTTGTTGTTGTTTTTTTTATTATTACTTATGACTACTGACTCACTTTCTTCCACTCTAAAATCACAAAGTAAGCCCAACTGGTGTGGTTCAGTGGTTGAGCAATGACATATGAACCAGCAGATCATGGTTTAATTCCAGTCAGGGCGCATGCTCAGGTTGCAGGCTTAATACCCAAGGTGGGGCATGCAGGCGACAGCTGATCAATGATTCTCACTATTGATGTTTCAATCTTTCTCTTCCTCTCCCTTCTTCTCTGAAATCAATAAAAAGTGATTTAAAAAAAATAAAGAAGATAAAATGGCAAGAATCTTTGAGTGTCTCTTAGTTTTGAAAAAGGCTCTAACTGTGACCATTAAAATGACCTGTATCAAAAGCTATAATAATTAAGTTTATGATTTACTAGAGGCCCAGTGCACAAAATTTGTGCACAGGTGGGAGGTCCCTCAGCCCAACCTGCACCTCTCCAATCCGGGACCCCTCAGGGGATGTCCGACTGCCTCTTGCAATCCAGGACCACTGGCCCCTAACCGCTTGCCTGCTTGCCTGCCTAATTGCCCCTAACTACTCCCCTGCTGGCCTGATTGTCCCTAACCACCTCACATCCAAGAACCGGGATTCCATCCTCCAGCCATTTGCAGGTACCCAGAACCCAGGCTTCCCTTCCTCTGGCCGGCCACAGGCACCCAGGACCAGGGCTGGCTTCACCTTGGCTGGCCGCAGCCACATGCACCAGGGACCACAGGGTGGGTAGTTGTCCCTCTCCTGGGCCACAGCCTGGCTGGTCCCCATTCCTCTCTCGGAAGCTCATTTGTGCCTGGTTGGTCCTCATTCCTCTCTCCCAGGTGTTGAGTGTCTGAGCAGTTCAGGCCCAGGGACATGAGGGTGTGATGACAATTTGCATATTAGCTCTTTATTATATAGGATTATACTAACCAATGTGTGATAAACTCAGGGACACTACCTAGTTTATAGCAACAGGAGAGAAAGAGGAAGGAGCATAGGAAACAGGGATTCTAAGAATGATTCAAAAAACAATGCAAGTTTCGAAAAGGTAATGAATGCCACAATAAATTATATATACTCTGTCCTAGGACATTAATAGAAACATGGTCACCTTTTCCTAAGAGTCAAAGATTGTAACTTAAAATTCAAAACTGAATTTACTACAGATTTTGTATCAAATTAAGAGAAATGAAACTGAAATCATTTGAGCCAATCTATAACAGCATTCTATGAAATAGTCCAAGGTTTATCTCTCAAAATTAAAAAAAGGTCAGTTCTCTTCTGTTTCTCCTAAAAGATGTTAGGGGTGTGGGGGATGAAAATATACAAACCATGACTTCCTTCAGACATTTTGACTATTCTGAAAGAAATAAATATTAAGATGGTAATTTAAAAATTATAATATTAAGGAAAAATTAAATTTTCAGAATGACTGGTAATGTCTCTATATACCCTAGTTTCGTTTTTAACTTGGACTTCTTAATATCTTAATATTCAAACATACTCTGTATTAATTGAAGCAAATTTAATTAACTATATCCCATGTAAAAATAAAATAAGATGGGCTTTTACTAAGCACATATCCAATGCTTTTCTTCATGTTTGGAGAAAAGCTGACACATAATTACTGCTGTTCTTATCCTGGAAGGTCGACTGTCTTGCAATTTCAGGTGGTTTGTGTTAACAGGAACACAGATTAAGATATTCATTCCAGTGGCCTGGAGACAGGCCCACAATGGGGTGCAAAGTCCTCAAAGCTAAATCCCTCACTCTTACGTGACTGAACATAAATGGAACTTGTTTATTAAACAACCTGAACATGATATGGACAGAAAAATTGGCTTCATTCTTCTTTTTTCTTAATCCTCACTCAAGGATGGAGATTATATATATATATACACACACACACACATACTAGGGGCCCGGTGCACAAAAAATTGTGCACTTGGGAGGTCCCTCAGCCCAACCTGTGCCCTCTCGTAGTCTGAGACCCCTCTGGGGATGTCCACCTGCTGGTGTGCCTGGTCAGCCTGGGTGAGTGGCTAATGGCTGTTTGCAGGCTGGCCAAGCCCCCCAGTGTGGACCCTCACCCCATTGGGGTGTGGCCAGCCTGGGTGACAGGCTTAGGGCCGTTTTCAGGCTGCCCACAGCCCCTTCAGGTTTTGGGTCCCTACTGGGGTACCTGGTCTGCCTGGGTGAAGGACTGATGGCTGTTTGCAGACTGGCCAAGCCCCCCAGTGGGAACCCTTACCCCATTGGGGTGTGGCCAGCCTGGGTGACGGACTGAGGGCTGTTTTCAGGCTTTCAGGCTGCCCACAGCTCCCATTGACCCAATGTCCCAGCAAGGCTGGCTGGAAGCAGGTTTCTGGAGTTTATTTATCTTCTATAATTGATACACTGTTTCTTTAAGCCGAGGCCTAGGCAGGTAATGAAGCCTCCTGTCTGCTTCAGCTCATGGCTTCTAAAGTTGAAAGAATGTTGCCTTAGTAGTCGGGCCCAGGTGAGGCTTCTATAATTGAGACAATGTTGCAAATATGTTGTTGCCTGGAGCTGGGAGAAACCGAGGCAGCTGGCAAACAGTTTTACTCCTGCTGCAACGGAAGCCTCTGTTTACTCCAGCTCTGTGAGTGCCGGCCACCATCTTGGCTGGGTTAATTTGCATACAGCCGCTCTGATTGGCTGGTGGGCGTGGCTTAGGCATCCCGAAGAAACTATCAATTTCAATATTATGATTTTATTAGATTATATATATTGATTTCAGACAGGAAGGGAGAGGAGAGAGATAGAAACATCGATAATGAAAGAGAATCATCGATTGGCTGCCTTCTGTATGGCCCCTACTGGGGATTAAGCCCACAGATCAAACCCACAACCCAGGCATGTGCCCTTGATTGGAATTGAACCCAGGACCCTTCAGGCCGCAGGCCAACACTCTATTCACTGAGCCAAACCAGATAGGGCAAGAATGGTTTTTAATTGATTTTTCAGAGACAGGTAAGGAGAGAGAGGTACTGACAGAGAGAGAGCGAGTTGAAACATTGACTGACTTCCTCCTATAAGCACTCCGACTGGGGCCAAATCCTCAATCTAGGTATGTGCCCTGACTAGAAATCGAATATGCAACCTTTTGGTGCACAGACAATGCTCCAACCAACTAAGTAACACTCCAGGGCCATTTTTCTTTTCTTTCTGTCTTTTAATTCACTTTGCTGGATCTTCAGTCTTCAATGAATGACAACATTTCAACTTTCAGGTATAGAATAGTCCCTTAACTGATAATTACAATTCATTTTTACAGTTAATGGTTCAAACTTCTATAAAATCAAACATCAATCTCAAATTTTTTTCCCACTCCATTTTAGTGGTTTGCTCTTTCATTCTCTTCATCTGTTCCCTCACCCTTCTTCCCATCTGCTGTTCTGCAAAATTGGAAAGGGCAGTGGGAGTAGAGATTAGAGGTAGACGGGTAAAATACTAGTACCTCTTGCTTAACACAAAGAGGTTGCCTTATAAATCATTAGTTGCTGGTTCTTTTATAGGACACGTGTGTGTGCGTGTGTGCGTGTGCGTGTGCATGTGCATGTGTGTGTGTGTTGAGGCAGCTCACAATTTCTTACCCTTTCTACTTCACTAATTCACTTTTTGGATGCTATAATGACTGCTTTTTCAGATCCGGACCATAGAAAATCATCCTAGATTTTCTTAATTTAAGGTGCCCTCCCTTCCAGCAGGCAGGATTCCCCTTAGGACAGAGGAAGCCAGCTACTTACTCTGGCACACAGTTAGCTTCTGGCAAGTAAGGCATCCTGGCCCTGCCAAATGCTAGCTGCATTACCTCTTTAAAAGGCCTGTAAAATTCTGTTATCTCAAGCATCTCTAGTAAATTTCCATGAATTCAACAAGTAGGGAGCAAATATTAATTTCTATTAGAGATGGATTAATCGTAAAGGTAAGAAGTTTAAGTTCAGGATGTGATACCATTATAATTAACTTAGTTATTAATATAAGGAAAGAAGCAAAGGGAAGATAAACGGACCCCCAATAAAGCTGGGGTGACACCAGGTAGGTACCTGTCTATCAGTTACACCGGAAACAGGTCATTTGGACAGAATGGGCATGGCCACTGCAAGGACGCGGAATTTGGGATGTTTAATCCCCTAAACAAAGAGATTCACTCTCTTGGTTTCTCTTGGGACTCTTGCAGGTGGTGCATCTAAGGGCTCTCCTGCATTCACTCACATGGCCCATGGCCGTTGGGATCCCCACTCACCATGGACTGAGGGACTATAACTCGCCTGATGCTGAACAGACCCGGCCGCAACATGGAAAGAAAACCCTGGACACTGGCTTTGCTTTTAGCCTTACCAAACCCGAGCTACACTTCCTCTGTGATTAGACTGGGACTTAGGAAACCCAGGGGTGTAATCCCACACAAATAAAACCACTCATCCTCCCATGTGAGTCTCAGGACATTATTTTTCTTGAGAAATCATAGGGATTCCACCACCAGCACTCAGTAGAGAAAGGGATATCCTAGTTTCCCTGGTAACAACCCTTTCTAAATCTCTGCAAAGGGCCTTAGCAATGTATTCATATAATCAGGTTGTTTGTAAAATTTGAAAAAGTAACATAAAGTTTAATGTAGTCAAACCCCATATTGTATGCTTTAAGTCCCACAAAACTTGGCACTTCTCCATTCTCTATATGAAGTTATATTCACCAGACTGCATGAGGAACAAACATCAACTTCTCATAGGGACTCTCACTAGGATTTTTCTTCAATCTTTTATGAGAGAGGATGGAGAAATGCTGCAGGACAACAAACTCTCCAGTGTGCAGACACACTCTACATTAATAAATCTCAACAAAACCCCTTCAAATGGAAGTTGGCAATGAGGTTGAGGCACTGAACCATTTTTGCTTTCTTTCTGAAAGCCCTGAATGAACATATCTAGGATCTTATCTAATAAAAAAATAGTATGAAAATTAGGCATCATTCCATCGCAAAGATGGCCACCCCCATGGCCACAAGATAGCAGCACCCACAGCCACAAGATGGTGGTGCCCAGGCAGGCTCAGCCCTGCCACTGAAGTAGTCAGGCCTGTTAGCAAAGCATGTGGTGCGGGAGGTGGGGGGGTCTGAGGAGTGCAACAGGCGATAAGAGGGGACTGGGGGTCCCCTGCCCAGGGGGACCTTCTCAAAAGGCCTCAGGCATGGGCAAGGGCGGAGCCAGTGATCGGAGGAGTATGAGGGTGCCCTACCCAGGCATATAGTCTGGGCCAGAGGCCTCAGGCCTGGGCAGGGGCAAGGCCGGAGATCACAGGGGCTGAGCTCCACAGAGCCAGCAATCAGAGGGGCAGGGGTGGAGCTTGTGATCGCAGGGGTCTGGGCACCGGTGGAGCCGGCAAAGCAAGGGTCTATGGGTCCCCTCCCCAGGCCTGCAGCCTTGGCCAGAGGCTGCCAGTGGGGCAAGGGCAGAGCCAGTGATGGCAGAGGTCTGGGCTCTGTGAAGCCAGTGATCAGAGGGGTTTGGGGATCCCCTGCTTAGGCCTGCAGCCTCAGCCAGAGGTCATAGGCCTGGGCAGGGGTGGAGCTGGGATTGGAGGGGCAGGGGTGGAGCCAGTGATCAGAGTCAACTACAGAGGAAACACCTTTTCTTACCGCTCATTGGCTAAGCTCCCTGTATGCCACTGGTAATATTCTTAGTAACTTGGGAAATAAGAATCCAAAAAGGCGATCTAAGGTTTTTCCACCATACTCCTGGAGAAAAAAAAATGAAGGTCCACTGCTGGAGGGCTAAGAAATATCATATCCTGCCCTAGCTGGTTTGGCTCAGTGCGTAATGCCTCAGCCTGCTGACTGCAGGGTCTGGCTTCAAATCTGACCAAGGGCATGTACCTAGGTTGCAGGCTCCTCCCTGGCCGAGGCCCAGGTCAGACCTCATGCAAGAGGCAACCAATCAAAGTGTTCCTCTCACTTTGATGTTTCTCTCTGTTTTTCCCTTCTCTTCCACATTCTCTACAAATCAATGGAAACATATCCTCAGGTGAGGATTAAAAAAAAAAAAAGAAAGAAATGTCATATTCTATGAAAGATACATCTTGAAAATGCCTAAAGAAAGTTGTCATTTCTTCATGGTGTTGGTGTTGATGAAAACACCTTGGTGGCTGTGGTGACTGGCAGTGGCTGCAGTAGCGGGGTGATGGGCTGGTGGCTTCCCCTGATTAGCCTGGTCGCCTCCCACAAAGGGAGGCCAGACTGTGGCTTAGGCCTGCTCCCCATGGAGAGCAGGGAGCGGGCCTAAGCCATCAGTAGGACACCTCCTGAGGACTCCCAATATGTGAGAGGGGGCAGGCTGGGTTGAGAAACACCTGCCCCCCCAACCCCACAAGTGTATGAATTTTGTGCACTGGGCCTCTGGTTTACTTACAATGTGAGGCCCTTTTCACTTAGTAATTTCAGCTTTGGAGCCCCAGCCTCAAAATTCAAGATAACAAGGAATTACTTGGGATTTCCTCTGACAAAAAAAAAAGCATTCACCCAAGACAACACAGGTGGATATCATTGACTCAAGCTTCTTCCTTCATCCAAAAGACACACTCAAAACAAAAATGATTAAAATGTTCAGGAAGATAAATTTATTTTGTATTTTATTTTACTAGAAAAAACATTGTTTCCCTTCAAGGCAACATGGAAATAAAACTGATCATTCCCTAAAAGGTTTATTATATCTAAATGAAAAGCAAAATTCTAGAGATTAAATTTGCACAAGGGAAACATTAGTGTGTTTAATCATAAATTTAAATTTATAATTCATATAGAGTAAGAAAAAATATCTTGTAAGTTAGGTTTAAGGATAGCCAATCCAAACATTGTAATTTAAAAAATAACTATTTAATTATGCAAAGTATAAAAATTATAAGAAATCTGTGAGAGAGAAAATCTATTTCAATATTCAAAACTAGTTTTTGTCATCAATAAATTGGCTGATTTTATCTCTAAGCCTATATAAAAGGAATGTAGATTTTGAAAGCCAAAATGTATACATCATAACAGGTTAAATCAGAAACAAATACTAGAGTTTTTATTTGTTTGCATTTTCTTATGTTGTGCTGGACAGACTTGGCTTCTGTTTCCCAGAAGCCAATAAATATCTGATTTATTTTCTGTTTTTAAAATAAATCACTGATAAAAGCTAAATGTGTTTTTATACTTTCCTACCTTGATTAATCCCTAGTACTTTCAAGTGATCTGTAAATACTGCATGCTTTTGAATGATATCTTGCCAGACTGTTTGTAGCAGGCCCAGAGCTACACATTGAATTTTGATGGGCAGTTAGTGAGACATGCAAAGAATGCAGAGATGATCAGCTAATGAGCCACTCAGGATGCCAGCCTGGAAAAACTTCAAATCAAGTAGTGATACAAAGGGGGGAAAGTGATTAAAGCCACAAATCTTTTGAATCCTATTCCAAAATATGATTTTGTAAGATTTTTTTTTTTTATGTTTCTAAAGAGTCCACTACAGTCTGCAATTGTCTTTCATTTATCTGACTACCAATAGGTAACAAAAGTATGGACGGTCATGAAGAAAAGGAAGTGAGGGTTATAAAATAGAAAAATCCCCATAAATGCTATGCTAATTAGCAAACAACGACAACTTCCATAGCACCGAAAGAGTCCTGGGATATCTAGGACACTTAGAAATTTAAAGTACATAGACATGCAGAATCAGACAGGGCACAAAACTCACTTTTTACCAGTCTGTAGAAAACTCATTTTCCACAAACAGTTTCATAATGGCAGAAAAAATGAGTAAATTGTACAACTAACACTTTTTTACCTATGAGGTAGGTGTCTTAGCTTATCTTGCAAGATTTAAAAGGAGACTTTGACATCTAAAAGGCAAGTACTCTCAGATTCT
>PVJC01027782.1:0-23038 GCA_004026665.1 Murina feae
AGGGGGAGATAGAAACATAAGTGATGAGTGAGAATCATTGATCAGCTGCCTCCTGCACAGCCCCTACTGAGGATCAAGCCCACAACCTGGGCATGTGCCCTGACCTGGAATTGAACCATGACCTCCTGGTTCATAGGTCAGTGCTCAACTGCTGCTTGGGCTGAATGCCTATTCTTTATCCAAAGTCCAGACACCTGTGTCCATTGAAACTGGTTTGGATGGGACTAGCCTTTCACTTGCAATTCAGGGTGGACTTTTAAGGTGTCTCCAAACCTCTAAAACCAGGTGCAGATCTTTGATGTATATCTTTTCAGGGGAGATTGTAGCTTCTGTTAGGTTTCCAAAGGTTTGGTTGGCCTTACAGAGCCTAAGGACTATCATTGGGTTGGATGTGTGTGTGTGTATGTGTGCATGCACACCTCCACATGTATAGATGTGGGCATACTTTCGACGACATTTGGAGAATCTACATTAATAAAAGAGAAACATGCAAATTGGTGTCACTCCACTACGCCCACCAGCCAATCAGGATGAATATGCAAATCAACCCAACAAAGATGACGGTTAATTTGCACATGCAGGCATGGAGCAAAGACTGAAGATGACTGAAGACTGAAGACAACTAAAAACTGAAGAGGCTTGGCTTCTCCCCTGCATCTAGAGTAGAGAAGCCTAGCTCACTGCTGCATCCAGACCAAAGGCCTGGGTCCCGGGTGCCGGAGGAAAACCAGTGCCGGCAGCCAGGGGAAGGAAGGCCTATTGTGCGAATCTTCATGCAACGGGCCTCTAGTTGTTAATATTTGTAAAACTTCTTAGAAAAGCTCTGGGTGGTATGGCTCATTGATTAGAGTGTTGGCCTGCACACTGAAGGGTCCAGGATTTGATTCCTTGTCAAGGGCATATACTTGGGTTGCAGGCTTGATCCCCACCCCTAGTGAGGGCACATGTGGGAGGCAACCAATTGATGTCTCTCTTTTATATTGATATCTCTCTCTCTCTCTCTCTCTCTCTCTCTCTCTCTCTCTCTCTCTCTCCCCACTCCTTTGCACTCTCTCTAAAAATCAATTGAAAAAATAACCTCAGGTGAGGATTAACAAAATGAAAGAATTATTCAAAGAGCTCCTGGTCCACACTAAGGATTCTATAGGTATAGATGGTACTTGATGTGTGTTTTCAGGTTTGTGTGGTAGAGACTGTGGGTGAATGTCTGGCACTGTGTGTGATTTTCTATCTCTGGGTTGTTTTATTTATTTATTTTCATTTACAGTTGACATTCAATATTATTTTATATTAGCTTTAAGTGGACAGAACAGTAGTTAGACATATATATACATACACCCCAATAGGTTATAAACCACTGGCATGGAAAGAAATGAGGGCAAAGGGAGCCAGAAAGGTCAGGCGGACACTAAGAATCTCCTCCATTAATTCATTGATTCCTATTCTGCAAGCTGACCACCTTGGAAAGGTCATTTCAATGATGGCTTTTCAGACATTTCCTAAATCTTTCAAGTTTTTGGACATTGTGCCTGTGTGGAGGTATCTGGGGTAGGGTTCAAATTTTTGGTACACCTAGAAGTTAGGACACATGAGCAAAAAATCTTCAGGGCAGGGTTCTGGCATGGTTCCTCTCCTATAACTGGCTCCATGACCCACCTCATTCTAAAAGAGCCTACTATCTCCCTCCCATTTGTCCTTCCATCCTTGGGGCGGTCCTTTGGACCCTTCACTAGACATTTGTCTCTAACACCTCTTTGGCTAAGTTTGTCTTTCTTTCTGCCCATGGCAGCTAGATGTTTTATTTTGTTTTCTGTCTTCACATCCTGACAGATAATGTTTCTCTGTCTACGTGACTTGTCTGATGCATTATCTTCAGCCCCCAGTAAAGCACTGGACTCAGAGTATGCTGTCAGGTATAGGGAGGTTAATATACTTTCCCAAGGTCCAGCATACCAAGGTGTGCCACTGTGCTGTGATCTCACCTTTTAAACCTCTTCTAGAGTTGTGGTGAATATGGAATGGGATAATAAAAGTAAAGCAGCTGGCATGTACTAATGGCTCAATAAACAAAAGCCTCTCCTTGATGTCTCAAGGAGGTGAAGACACCTGCATTCTGGTGTCTGGGAAGCGAGTGCAGATCCAGCTTACCTAGGGAGAAGGGCATAAACGCTTCATTCTTCTTAACTGCCCCATTGGCATCCAGAAAGTGGTTAGGGTTGAAAGTGTCTGGCGTCTCAAAGTAACGTGAGTCAAAGAGAGCAGAGTTCAGGATGGGATATACTTCAGTGCCCTGCGGAATGATCACAAGATAAAAAATATTGCCATTCCCTTCCCTACCCCACCCTGAAAACACAACATGAAACAAGAAGCCCCAGTGATAAAACTAGAGGTCAAGTTTGGAGATTCAGAGAACCCAGGATCCCGCATAGGAGAGATGTGGTTGCCTGGCTGGCCTCACCTTTGGGATGATGTACTCTCGGAATTTAGTGTTTTTGGTGACAACGTGGGGCACACCAATAGGGATCAGGTCTCCGAATCTCTGAATCTCATGGATGACTGCATCAGTGTATGGCATTTTGGTCCGGTCATCAAGGGCTGGAGCGCGATGTGAGCCAATCACCTGATCTATCTCCTTGTGGACTTTCTCTGCATAGAAGAGTGAACCTTGTTTAAAGGAGCATTTCAGCCCGGCCAGCATAGCTCAGTGGTTGAGTGTCGACCTATGAACCAGGAGGTCATGATTCAATTCCTGGTTAGAGCATATGTTGGGTTGCAGGCTCGATCCCCAGTGAAAGGCAACTGATCAATGATTCTCTCTCATCACTGATGTTTCTGTCTCTCTCTCCCTCTCCATTCCTCTCTGAAATCAATAAAATAATAATAATAATCTATACTAATAAAAGCCTAGGTGGTCCTCACGCCCTCGTGTGATGCCCTCACATCATCACAAGATAGTCACCACAAGATAGCCGGCAGGGGAGGGCAGTTGTGGGCAATCGAGCCAGCAGGGGAGGGTAGTTAGGGGTGACCAGGCCTGCATGGGAGGGCAGTTGGGGTAACAAGGCCAGCAGGGGAGGGCAATTGGGGGCAATTGGGCCTGCAGAAGAGGGCAGTTGGGGGCAATCAGGCTGGCAGGGGAGCAAGTATCAATCAAGCCGGCAGGTGAGCAGTTAGGGGGCAATCAGGCTGGCAGGCAGAAGTGGTTAGGGGTAATCAGGAAGGTGACGGGTTAGGAGCCAGCAGTCCCAGATTGTGAGAAGGACTGGGCCTAAACCAACAGTCAGACATCATCTGAGGGGTCCCAAATTGGAGAGGGTGCAGGCCGGGCTGGGGAACAAACCACCACCCCACCCCCGTGCACAAATTTTGTGCACCAGATCTCTAGTAATAATAATAATTTTTTAACTTATAGTAAAGTATTAAATCATTGACGCTCCTCAAAGCAATCAGCTTGGGGTAGGGAGCGAAAGGGAAGCTAGAAGAACTCTCACTTTTTGAAATCTAATGAATGTCATAGATTCTTTCTCCCATATACACAGAAAAACACAAATGCACATGAGTGTGCACACACACACATCACATATCAGATTGAGAACTCAAGGCTATGCACCTGTCAAATTTTCTTCTCTAAGATGAGCGGGAAATGAACTAATATTTGTTGTGTGTATTTGTAAATGAGGCACTGTGCTAGGTCCTCAGGAATATAACAGTGAAATAGACCAATAGATTAACCCATGAATAATTGGGTAAATAAATTAATATATCAATCAACCAGTTCATAAATAAAAAGACTGATGGATGGAAGAACATTATTTAATGGATGCATGTATTTACTTATCAATCAATAGATGAATAATTACCAATAGACAAATAAATAAATAAACCTAATCAACCAATAAATTACCTGGATAAATGGATGGCTAGATTTATGGGGGAATAAGTGAATGAATGAATTAGTAGAAAAATTAATAAATGGATGATGGTTTAATGATAGATGAATAAATGAAACATGAGTCATTGAATTATTTGTGCAATTAATAAATGAAAAGGTAGAAGAGTTAAGGATGAATTGAAAGACTGACTGATGGAAGGATTAAAAAATGAAACCTAGTTCATAGAAGAACAGATGGATGCATGTATGAATGAATGAGTGAGCCAATGAATCATGACACATAGTTCATTCAATTAACCATTGTTTCAAAGGTTCAACAGCTGATTCAATTAATCTAAATAAAGAATAAAAGTGTACATTCTTGGGCAAATCATAGATAAAGGAATATGAGTATACAGACCAATTAATGGATTAAAGCACTGATAGATGAATGGATGGGTGGGTGGATGGATGGGTAGATGGATGAGTGAATTTTTGAGTGATCAGTGAAAACAGGAGAACAGATTGACAGATTCTTCATTCATCCATCCAACAGGGCTGGCTTAATTGGCAGCTCATTCAAACCTGCAGTGTTCCTGATTTCAGAGGGGAATGCTGCCTCTCTCATTTAGGCAGGACCCCTATCCCACTTCTGCGGCCAAAAAGGGATTGGAGGACTACCCAGATTGGCTGTCCCCACCCTGCCTACCTGCGATGTGGGGATATTTGAGCATTAGCAGGAATCCATAACGGAGAGTGGTGCTGGTGGTCTCAGTACCCGCAAAGAAGAGAGAGAGCACGGTGTTGATGAGGTTCTGGTGGTGGAACTCGCTGTTTGGGTGGGACTTCTCCTGGGTCCAGAGGGGTGGGGTTCATTGGATCAGGGGAGGCTAGAACCTTGCTGCACGCAATATCAAGTCCCCCCACCAATTTCTGTGTGTCTCACACCATCTGGTCCATTTTACTTTTCTTTGTTCTCTTCATGTCCACTCATATATCCCCATCTCTGTCTCTCTTCACTCTGGCTCTGTTTCAATCCATCTCAACATCTCTTTGATGTGCTTGTCTCACTTCCTCTCCCAGCCTCTTTTTGCTTCTGTGAGTCTTTTCAGCTATTGCCCTATTGTTTGTCCCTTGTTCTGTATTTCTCTGATCACTCTCTCTCGCTCTTTCTCTTCCTCTCCCTTCTTCCTTCCCTTTCTCTATCCATCCCTCTCTGCCTCCTCCCTAAGTTCTTCTTTTATCCCTCCTACCTTTTCCTAATATCCCCTCTGCATCTTCTGTTCTTCCATCCTCATTCCCCTCCCTTCTTCTCACTGCCCCCCATCTTTTCCTCCCTCCCCTCCCGTTTCATTCCCCTCTCTCAAACCCCACTTTGTCCATGCGGAGCAGGTAGGTATCAATGAAGTCCCGGGGAGCATTGGGGTCCAGGGTCTCCCTGTGCTTCTCCACGCTGTGGCCAATGAAGTCTTTGACTTCCTGCATGTTTCTGTAGATTTGCCTGTGTGTGCCAGGAAAGTACTTCAAGATGCTAGAGAAGAGCTCAAACACCTATGGGAGACAATGGGGCAATATGGTCCTTCTGGAGCTGAGCTAGTGGGTCACAGGAAGAGACAACCCTCCTGGGCCCTAATACCTCTGGTACAGGAGAATCTTTGTCTCCTCTCCTGATTCTCTCTCTCTCTCTCTCTCTCTCTCTCTCTCTCTCTCTCTCTCTCTCTCTCTCATATTCTTGTCAACTCTACCTCTCAGGACCTCTTTATCTTTGCTCTTTTTTTGTCGTTTCCTCTTTCTTCTCTCTTTTCCTCTCTTTTCTCTCCCTCTAAGTCTCTGACTCTCAGTTTCTGCCTTTTCCATTACTCCTCTTTCTTTTTCTTAGTCTCTCATCCTTATCTCACCATCTCTCTCTCCCCCCAGGTGTCTGTGGCCCTGACTCTCCCTGTTGTCCTGCACATCTTCTAACCTTAAGCTGCATTTCTGGGGCCCCAAAGCAGATCACCCCTTTCCCCTTTCCTGGATGTTCACCTCCTCCCCACCCTCCCTCACCCTCTCTCTGACCTGGCTGGAGAAGGAGCTGATAAGTGCGAAGGACCGATAGAACATGTCCAGAAGCTTCAGAAAATCAGGGTCTCCATAGTCAAAGCGTCTTCCAAAGACAATGGAGCAGATGATGTTGGCAGTGATGGAGTGGAAGATGAAGGTGGGATCCTGGAGGGCTCCTAGGAGGAGGAAGTGGCAGGTCAAGGGACGCAGATTCAAATGTCTGGGGAGCACTTGGCAGCTGCCCCATCTCTATGTAACTGCCTTTCATTGCTCAGTAATGATAAAGAAAATAGGAATAATAACAGCTATCACTCATTAACCCCTATGATATGCCAGGCCCCAGTTTATTATTTTATTTTATTATTTTTTATCGTTACCTGAGGATATTTTTTCCATTGACTTTATTTTTATAGAGAGTGGGGGGATGGAGGAGGGGGGAAAGAGGAACATCCATGTGAGAGAGACACACTGATTGGTTGCCTCCCACACATGCCCTGCAACCAAGTTATGTGCCCTTGACAGAAATGGAACCTGAGACTCTTCAGTATGAGGGTCAATGCTCTAACCATTGACTGGCCAGTACTATTTTATTTAATTCTCACCTCATTCCTGTAAGGAAGGTGTAGTTCTGTTATTATCTCCATTTCATATAAGGGGAAACAGAGAAGTTAAGTAATTTTACCAGGGTTACCCAGCAACTCATCACTAGGGCCAGGATTCAGACCCATGCAGCCCGGCTACAGAGGCTGTGTGGTTGGTCCCCTCTCAGGCCCCAGTTCTGACTGGGGGAGTAGGTACAATTAAGTCCCAGGGCCAGTGGGTGTGCAATGCAGGTGTTCAATCAATTGCATGTACAATTTTTTTTACTTTATTGATTAAGGTATAAAAGCTCGGTTCCCCTGCCCCTTTCTGTCTCTCCCCTTACTTCCTTTGTTCACCTCTAGGGGTCTCTGGTCTTCAGGAAATTGCTCTACACTTGTTAACTGATGTCTGCATATACTAGGCTAGCCCTGCGGAAGGGAGGGTGGGCTGTGAGCCCAGGGGCAACAGATCATCAGGTCATCCGGTTGGTGCCATCTTCTCTGTGGGTCTCACCTGTCCATCCTCTCTTGTTCCTCTGCAGACCCTTTGCTGAGTCTGTCTGTCTCTCTCACTTTCTCTGTTTTTTTCTTTTTGCTTCAGAGTCTCTTCCACTCACTCTGTCTCTGTGTATCTCTCTTTGACTTGGTTCCTCTATCTCTGCCTTTTTTACCCACTCTGTCTCTCTGTCTGCCTCAGTCTGTTTCCTCCTGTCTTTCTCTTAGTCCCTCTGTCTCTTTTCCTTTATTGTTCCTGTGTCGCTGCCTCTGCCTCTCCCTCCAAACCTGTAAGCTTATATCTTGCAATCTCTTGAGAAAGGACCCTGTTGCCTTTGTATCTCGTAAACATCAGTTTTAGGAAGACTCTAAAAACAACCGAAAGTGATTCTCTGATAGCCCATCCAGCTGCAGAGCAGAAAACCTTGCTGTCCTCACTGCTAGTTTGTCAGCAGTTGACTTAAGAAAAGGAAAATAGTCCATTATTTTCCAATTCTGAAGCTCTCCCTTTTCTCTCTTTCCTTTCCTTTACATACGTCCTGTTTTGCCTTTGATAGATACAATTAATCCATGAATCAGTTTCCTTGAACACAAGTAAGTAGCATGCTAATATCTAAGTATATGGCCTGGCTGGGAGGCTCAGTGATTGAGTGTCGACCTATGAACCAGGAGGTCATGGTTCAATTTCAGATCAAGGCACATGCCCAGGTTTCAGGCTTAATCCCCAGTAGAGGGTGAGCAGACAACAGCAAATCAATGATTCTTTCTCTCTTTCTCCCTCTTCCTTTCTCTCTGATATATATATATATATATATATATATATATATATATATATATATATATATATATATATATATATATGGTGTGTGTGTGTGTGTCTTTGAGTTAGTATACTTCCCACATCTCTTCTGGTTCCATGTGTCCCTCTCCTACTCATCTCCATCCATCTCTGTGTCCCTTCCTGTGTCCCTGCCCCTCTGTCTAATGGTCTATCTGGCTCTGTCTTTATCTCTACTTCTCTTTCTTTGCCCACATACACGCCTGTCTTTCTGTTGCCGTGTACCCTGATCCTCTCTATTACACTGTCTGTCTTTCTTTACCATCCCTCAGGCTTACCCTGGGATTTCCGAAGCTCCTCCACAAGAGACTGTGCCTCCTCTTGAATCCGCTCCTCCACACTCCGCTTGCCCATCCCAAAGTCCCTCATGGTGGTCAGAGAAAATTGCCGAAGAGTCTTCCAACGTTCCCCGTTGGCAAACACCACACCTGTGGAGGCAGGCATGGGTTGCAGAGGAAGTTGGAAGGAGATTCTGGATCCCTCTCCACCCCTATTCTGCTTTACCAGATTCACCTTCTGCAATCCCCATCTTCCATTCCCTGCCCATCCTTTCCCCTGGTGCCTTTCAGGCCCTTACCATATCCTTGAAAGACTTGATCAACAACAGCGATTTGCCCCCGGCCAGAAAAGGCCTCAGCTTGGTTCACCAGGGCCTCCCGGATGGCCTCTGTCCCACATAGTATGACCACAGGCCTTGGTCCCAGGTACAGCGTGAAGACATCCCCATATTTGTCTCGGAGCTGCCAAGCATACCCACACCAACAATGTTAAACCATTAAAACACATATAGACTGGTAATTAGCTGGGGTAGATTACATTACTAATAACTAAATAGATGACAAAACACAAAGTCATGCCTGGGAAACAGTGATGCAGAGCCCAGTAAATCCTCCATAGTGTCACCTGTTATGGATAGCACATTAATGTGCATTATTGGTCAACCCTATGTACCTGGCTTCCTGCTCCCTTCCTCCTCCCCATTGTTCTGGCACTGGTATGAACCAGTGTTTCCTTTTCTTTTGTTGACAGAGGAGAAATCTATTTGACTAATGACACTGCCCCCTTTTCTCTCTCATCTGGGGGTGAGCAGGCATCCAGGTACTTGACAGAAGGTGGCAAAAGATGTGAAATGCTACACCCATGCAGACACCTCTTCATCCCCACTTGCCCACTACAGAGATAGTGGCACACAATTCCCAGTGAACAAGACATCTCTGGCTATCTGACCACCATCTACTATGCTTTGGCTAGCTGCCTCTTACTTGCCAAATTCACTTCCCAACCCCTGAGCCTGGAAGGATGCCTTATTCCTTCTAGTGAATGATCCCCAAATATGGAGACAGGAAGTCACCCTCCAACCCATCCATCTGCATCTCACCTTCAGGAAGGATTTGAGTAGGCCTCGTCTATCCATCTGCAGAACGTTCCCGAGGAAAGGCAGAGGACGGGGACCCGGTGGAAGGTGGCCATGTGCCTTTGGGTGACCCCTGGCCAGGAGAATCAAGAGTCCTGTGATGAGAGCAAGGAGGAGGAGGACACTGAATTCCATGGTCCCAATCTAACTGCCTTCCAGCCCATTGCAGTCTCAACTTGGGCCTTTTATCCTGACCCTGCCTCCCCACCCAGTTACATAACTTCATCCATTCCCTGCCTCCCTCTGTCTTTGTCCAGGAGCTTAACTTGAAAGAGAGTTTCTAATGGGCCCATACTTCCTATCCAATCACTTGCTTTCTCCCTACCTCAGCAACCACTCCCCAGGTCTTGGCAGAGACACTGTGGTGGTTACAAAGGTCAGCATGAGTACTCGTGACAGCTCACGTGTGTTTATTTTGTGGGTACTGGTGAGTATGCACTATTTGTGGTGGCCTTGTTTGTGTGTTTATGCTTGCATGTCTGCCCATGCCTGCTTGCATCTGTGTGCACTTGTATGATTTTTATGTGAAGGGATATTTGTATTGATGTGTATGTGCGGGTGTGTTTTGTGCAAGAGTCTGCATGTGCTTATGTACATATTTTGCATGTGCACAGGCTTACATGTATTGCTGTGGATTCATATGTGAAGGGGTGTTAGCTTTTGTGTGGTGCTGGTGGTATATGTCCTTGTGTGTGCTTGTGTGTTTGTGCACCTTCTCATCCCTGTGTTTGTAGAGCCTTTATGTGCTCAGTGTCTATCTCCAGACTTTCTTCACCCTCCTTTCTGTAACAGCTATAGATAGAAATAATGAGAGAGACAGAGGAGTGGGGAGAGACACAAAACTGATGAGACTCTCAGGTGGGATAGGTGGAAAAAGACAGAGAGAGTGAGATCTAGCTGGGGACATTTGGGTCCCCTGGATCTCTGATTGCTCTGACCAGTGCCAGCAGTTCTCTTTCTTTCTCTAGCTATGTCTTCACTCAGAGGATGTTTATAGGATCCTCTCTGAATATCTGTGTGTGTATGTGCCTATCTCATTATCTCTGTCTCATTGTCTCTGTTTCCCCCTTTAGACCCTGAACTCCAGAAGTGCAGAGACCTGGTCAAGTTTGATTGATGTCCACTGGGCTGGTGTCTGTCACTATCATCGCTCTGAGCCTCTGGCAGGCTCGGTCCCTACTTGCCAGGTATGTGAATGAATGTGTCCATGTGCACCTGCCATGGTCTCAGCCTTGCTTTCCACCTTTCTCTGTGTCTTTCCTTTAAAAGGAGATGCGGGGAGATGAGGCAGCATCTTTCCTGCAATGTTAGGCAAACCCCTTGCTAGACCCAGGAACCTGACCCTGGCAATTGAATCATATACCTCTGACTCAGGAAAAGGAAACAGATAATCCTGACCTCTTGAATTCAGGGGTGGAACCTGAACTTTCTTAATCTTGAGAAATTGCCACCATGGACGTTGTTGACTCAGTCCTCGAGCCTACAATGCTGTGTGATTTGTCTATGCTGAGGTCCTCATTCCAGACCCAGGAATCATTGATGGGTATGAAGAGCTTTACCCTTTGAGGTAGATATTTTTTCACCCCACTTTATAGATAGGGAGAGTGAAGCACTGAGAAGTTGAGCATTTTACCCAAAGTCACACGGTGGGTTAAAGCTGCATTATCCAATATGATGGTTGTTAGGATATACTAGTACTACCCCTGTCCTTCCCTGTTTGCACATGTTTTCTGAAATATCCTATCTAATAAAGAAGGAATATGTAAATTGACTGTCACACTGTAACAAGATGGCAGCCTCCACAGCAGAGGCAGGGATCCCATAATACAAGATGGCAGTGCCCAAATCACACCAAAGAGAAGGTGCCTGTGTAAACTGTGAAATGCATGGCCTTAATGAAATTCAAGAGGTATTCACATTGCATGGAATGAAATGTTCACATTTCAAACTTCCGGACTGTCCTTCATTAATGAATACAAATATATGTGATGAATCATATAAGTGACAACAGGCACAAATTTTGATGAATTCTCTGAATGATGAACGTTGGCAGCCTTTCAGACTATAACTTTTGCCATCAAAGATCAAACTGTACACCCCAAATGCTTTTTCTTGGATGGTCCAGGTGGTAGTGGGCAAACATATCTTTATAAAATTTTAATGCATTATATTAGAGGTCGTGGTGGTTTTACCCACAGCATCTACAGGAATTGCTGCAAATTTACTTCTTGGTGGAAGAAACTTTCATTCCCAATATAAATTATCAATTCCATTAAATGAAACTTCAATTTCTAGACTTGATATAAAGAGTGAAGTTGCTAAAACCATTAAAAAAGGCCAAACTTCTCATTATTGATGAATGTACCATGTCATCCAGTCATGCTATAAACGCGTAGGCAGATTATTGAGAAAAATTATGAATTTGAATGTTGCGTTTGGTGGGAAAGTTCTGCTTCTCAGAGGGGATTTTCAACAGTGTCTCAGTGTTGTGCCACATGCTATGCAATCAGCCATGGTGCAAACGAGTTTAAATAAGTACTATAATGTTTGGGGATATTTCAGAAAGTTGTCTCTTAAAACAAATATGAGATTAGAGGATTTTGCTCGTAGTGAATGGTTAGTAAAACCTGGAGATGGCAAACTTGATAGCAGTTTTCATTTAGGAATGGATATTATTGAAACCCCCTGTAAAATGATTTGTAATGGATCAATTATTGAAAGCTACCTTTGGAAATACTATATCTATAGATAATATTAAAAATATATCTAAATTTTCCACTCTTTGTCAAAAAAATGAGCACATTCAAATATTAGATGAAGAAATGTAGGATATACTCGATGGAGATTTTCACACATATTTGAGTGATCATTCCATTGACTCAACAGATGATGCTGAAAAGGAAAATTTTCCCATTGAATTTCTTAATAGTATTACTCCTTCTGGAATGTCATGTCATAAATTAAAATTGAAAGTGGGTGCAAGCATCATGCTATTGAGAAATCTTAACAGTAAATGAGATCTTTGTAATGGTACCAGATTTATTATCAAAAGATTACGACCTAACATTATCGAAGCTGCAGTATTAACAGAATCTGCAGAGGGAGAGGTTGTTCTGATTCCAATAATTGATTTGTCCCCATCTGACACTGGCCTCCCATTTAAATTAATTCAAAGACAGTTTCCTGTGATGCCAGCATTTGCGATGACTATTAATAAATCACAAGGACAAACTCTAGACAGACTAGGAATATTCCTACCCGAACTCATTTTGGACATGGTCAGTTATATGTTGCTTTCTCTCAAGTTTGAAGAGTGTGTGATGTTAAAGTTAAAGTTGTAAACACTTCATCACAAGGGAAATTAATCTAGCACTCTAAAAGTGTTTTCACTCTTAATGTGGTGTACAGGGAGATATTAGAATAAGTTTAATCACTTTATCAGTCATTGTTTGCATCAATGTTATTTTTATATCATGTATTTGTTGTTTTATATCATGCTTTTGTTGTTATATCATTTTGTTATTATTTATTAATAAATTCACATATTATTTTCATATATATTTTACTCATTTCCTTTCATCTCTGACACTTCTATTATAGAGAAAGGGCAAATAGCAATATTAAAGTATTTCCTTTAATTAATTCCCTTTTAATGTGCATGAATTTCATGCACCGGCCACTAGCAAACAGTCTGCACCTGCAGAAGATAAAATATACTCCCCAGCTGACTTGGGAGCACTCCTCTGCCTGAGCTGTGTGCTCCCCAGACACCCTGTTATCTTCCAAAGTCGTTCTGTTATTCAGGCAGCTACCCCAGCAGGCTGGTACAATCCTGACCCTGTCCCTATATAAGAGAACTTAAATGCTCCCTAGGGGCTGACATCCACACACTGGTCTCAGCCCGCTGTGAGAGAATGAAATAAAATGTCTTAAACTCTGACAACATCTCTTGGCCTGGCTCCTGTTGGCACAGATCTAACAATGACTGCTTGCCACATGTAACTATTGAGTACTTAAAATGTAGCTGGTATTAATACTAGTCATATTGGTACTCTATTGATACTCATTTTAGTAATTGGAAAACTTCTAAATACATTTGGAAAAACCTGAGTACGTGGATCTACTTTTTCAATTGTAATCCTCATGAAATCTAAACACAGATCAAATATTTCTGGAGAAAATTTAGGGTCCCAATTAAGATGCACAATACATGTAAAATATGCACCAGATTACAAAAACTTACAATGAAAAAAAAAGTAATAAGGAGAAGATGAGGCAGAAACAGGAAGAAACACAGAGACAAAGAAAAGCCAAGAAATAGACAAGGGGTATAATATAGAGATGGCAGGGAAAGGGAAGGAGAGACAGAGAGGCAGAGAAACAAAGATGCAGGAGTAGCGGGGTGCTATAGCGGCACAGGTTGGGCTGCATCTGTGATGGAGCTTGTTTTTATATGTGCAAGTGCATTTGAACTTAGATGCCTTTTATTTCTTCTTATGTGATCACTGTGGCTAGGACTTCCAGTACTATCTAATCTAATAAAAGAGTAATATGCAAATTAACCCTCACTCCGTTACACCCACAAGGCATGCCCACAAGCCACGCCCACCAACCAATCAGGAGCAAGTATGCAAATTAGACTCAACTAAGATGGCAGCAGCCACAGAGCTGGAGTTGCCCCAGGCAATGGAGGAAGCCAGGGCCCTTCAGGCCCTGAGCTCTACTCAAGGATATAAAGTTTCAATTATCTAATCTAATAAAAGCATAATATTAAAATTAACCATTTCTTCAGGAAGGGGTAAGCCATGCCCCCCAGCCAATCAGAACGAAGGTATGCAAATTAGCCCAGCCAAGATGGCAGAGGCCTCGCACCAAGGTCCAGCAGGGCAGACAGAAGACCACTGCCCGGGGATCCAGGCGGCAGCCCCAGGGCAGGAGGAGCGAGCAGGCTGGAGGCTGGAAAGCGATGGATCTCAGGGCAGGCACTCAGAGGAACAAGCACAGGGATGGAAAGCAGCGGCAATGGCGTTTGAGCAGGAACAAGCACAGGGAAAAGAAGCAGAGGCAATCGGTTGGAGCAGGAATGAGCACAGGGAAAGGAAGTAGTAGCCATCGGTTTGAGCAGGAACAGCGATCGGGTTTGAGCAGGAACAGCAATCGGATTTGAGCAGGAATGAGCACAGGGACAGGAAGCAGCGGTGATCAGTTTGAGCAGGAACATTGATCGGGTTTGAGCAGGAACGAGCACAGGGACAGGAAGCAGCGGCGATCGGTTTGAGCAGGAACCTTGATCGGGTTTGAGCAGGAAAGAGCTCAGGGACAGGAAGCAGCTGTGATCTTTTTGAGCAGGAAGGAGCACAAGGACAGGAAATAGCAGCGATGGGGTTTGAGCAGAAATGAGCACAGGACAAGCAGCATCAGCGATGGAGTTTGAGCAGGCTCCCTCACAGGGACAGGAAGCTGTGGTGATGGGGTTTGAGCAGGCTCCAAATGCCAGGGACAGGCAGTAGGGCCTTGCTCCTGACTGCCACCCAGATCTGTGTTGCCAGCAGGCACACAGGAGTAGGGCCAAGTAGCAGGGCCTTGCTCCAGCAACGTGATTGTATTGCCAGCAGGCATGTACAGCCGCCAGGCAGAAAGCATCAGGGCCTGCTCCTTAGTCGCCACTGTGACCTGGTGATCTGGGAGTAGGCAAGTGTGGGGTGCAGGCAGCACCCAGCCCTGGCCATAGCTCAAGAGAAAGAACAACACACAGGTGAGGCCAGGAGCCTGAGAAATCAATACAGAGGGGTGCCTTCTCCAAGTCTCCACAGTGTGGCTGGCACTATGCCCCCAGGAGACAGACACAGAGACAAACATACACACATACATGGGGCACCTGCTCCGAGCCTCCTATGCAGCTAGGGGCAGGTCCCAGGCAGGGACACACACACTCATACATATACACACACACGGAGTGCCTGCTCTGAGGACAGTGCAGCTGGGGACAGGCCCCCCAGTGGACACACACAAATACATGCACATGTGTGGGCACACACACACACACATATACGGCACCTGCTCTGAGTCTCCGCTGCCAGACTGTGGCCATCAGTGAGATATCCACTGAGGGGTCCTGGACTGTGAGAGGGGGCAGTCCAGGCTGAGGGCCCCCGCCCCGAAGTGCACAAATTTTTGTGCACCGGGCCCCTAGTAGAAGATAAACAAACACCATATATCTGCCAGGCTGGGACCTTGGGTTACCAGGGGCAACCCAGGCTTCGAGCAGGGGACCAAGGCGACAAAGTTTCAATTATAGAAGTTAAATAAATCCCAGATACCTGCTTCCATCCTGAAAACAGCCCTCAGCTCCTCACCCAGGCTGGCCATACCTCCATGACTTGAAGGTCCCCACTGGGGAGCTTGGCAAGCCTACAAACAGCCAACCATCAGCCCCTCACCCAGGATGGCCAGGCACACCAGCAGGTGGGCATCCCCTGAGGGATCTCAGATTGTGAGAGGGCACAAGCTGGGATAAGGGACCCCCTGAGTGCACAAATTTTTGTGCACCGAGCCTCTAGTCTTATCTAATAAAAGAGTAATGTGCAAATTAGGCATCATTCCATCACAAAGATGGCTTCCCCCATAGCCACAAGATGGAGGCGCCCAGTCTGGCTCAGCCCCATCACTGAAGTGGTCAGGTCTGTTAGCAAGGCAGGTGGCAGGGCAGGCAGGGAGCTAAAGGAACAGAGCTTGCAATCACAGGGGCCTGGGCACCAGTGGAGTCGGAAAAGCAGGGGTCTGGGGGTCCCTTGCCCAGGCCTGCAGCCTTGGCCAGAGGCTGCCAGTGGGCCAAGAGCAGAGCTGGCAATGGCAGGGGGCATGATCAGAGCCAGTGATCACAGAGGCCTGGGCTCTGTGAAGCCAGCGGTTTCAGAGGTCTGGGGCTCCCCTGCCCAGCCCTGCAGCCTGGGCCAGAGGTTACAGGCCTTGGCAGGGGTGGAGCTGGGATTGGAGGGGCAGGGGCAGAGTCCACAATCAGAGTGAACTACAGAGGAAACACCTTTTCTGATCACTCATTGGCTAAGCTGCCTGTATGCCCCTGGCAATATTCTTAGCAATTTGGGTAATATGAATCCACAAGGGCAAACGAGGGTTTTTCCACCACACTCCTGGAGGGAAAAAAATGAAGGTCCACTGTTGGATGGCTAAGAAATGTCATAACCTGCCTGCCCTAGCCAGTTTGGCTCAGTGCATAATGCCTCGGCCTGCTAAATGCAGGGTCTGGGTTCAATTCTGACCAAGGGCATGTATCTAGGTTGCAGGCTCCTCCCTGGCCGGGGCCCATGTCAGGGCATATGCAGGAGGCAACCAAACAAAGTGTTCCTCTCACTTTGATGTTTCTCTCTGTTTTTCCCTTCTCTTCCACATTCTCTAAAAATCATTGGAAACATATCCTCAAGTGAGGATAAAAAAGAAAGAAAGAAAGAAATGTCATATCCTATGAAAGACACATCTTGAAAATGCCTAAAGAAAGTTGTCATTTTTTCATGGTGAAGGGACTGGAGTGTATGTTGATGAAAACACCTTGGTGGCTGCGGTGACTGGCAGTGGCTGCAGCAGCAGTGTGATGGGGCTGGTGGCTTCCCTGATTGCCTCCCACAAAGGGAGGCCAGAATGTGGCTTAGGCCCGTTCCCCAAGGGTAGCAGAGAGTGGGCCTAAGCCGTCAGTAGGACACCCCTGAGGGCTCCCAATATGTGAGAGGGGGCAGACTGGGCTGAGGAACCCCTCTCCGCAGTGCACAAATTTCGTGCACTGGGCCCCTGGTCTATATAATAAAAGTCTAATATTCAAATTGTCCCCTCTGGCAGTCATTAGACTGGGAGACCAGGAGTTCGACCACTCGCTATAATGTGCATTGACCACAGTGCAGAACATGATGGGCACCAGCAATTGCGCTGTAACCTGTCACTTGCTACCTGGGAACAGGGGTGACAGGGACAGAGGTGCGGTTAGATGGGGAGTGTCTACCAAGCTCGCTCTCACTCCCCCTACTACTCTCCCCTGAGACACCAGAACTTGTGTGCCAGGGAAGTCCCCCCGCCCTGTTCAGGTTCCAGGTGCCCAAGAGGAGCCTGCCCCACACCTGCACGGCCTTTTCTGGGTGAGCTGGGCCACAGGGGCCCGTCGGGCTTCCCATAATTTCATGCAGAAGCCTGTCTGTGAGGGCAGCTAGGAGACAGTGTGCTGCCTGTCCAGCTAATGTGTGGCGACACTGGGCAGCCCATAGGCCTACACTGCATCCTGGGCCACGGTGTCCAGCTGTGCTCACCGCACCTCTGGGGACTTGGGCACTATGACTCAGGCAAAGGGGGGTGTGGGGGGGGGCCCAGGGGCCCAGATGCTGCTCAGGACCCAGAGGTCAGCTGGGACCTGCCCTTCCACACCAGATGCTCATGTTTCAACCACTGGCCAGGCCTAGGGACTGCACCTGGGCACAAATTTCATGCACTGGGCCTCTAGTGTTTAGTAAGAGTAGTAAAAGAGGACATCTCTGTCTTGTTCCTGTTCTTAGGGGAAATGGTTTTAATTTTTGCCCATTGAGCATGATGTTGGCTGAAGGTTTGTCATATATGGCCTTTATCATGTGGAGATATGCTCCCTATATTCCCACTTTGCTGAGAGGTTTTTTTTAAAGATACATTTTATTGATTTTTTACAGAGAAGAAGAGAGAGGGAGAGGGATAGAGAGTTAGAAACATCGATGAGAGAGAAACATTGATCAGCTGCCTCCTGCACACCCCCCACTGAGGATGTGCCCACAACCATGGCACATGCCCTTGACCAGAATCAAACCTGGGACCCTTCAGTCCGCAGGCCAATGCTCTATCCACTGAGCAAAACCGGTTAGGGTGCTGAGAGGTTTTTTTTGAATCAAAAATGGGTTCTGGATTTTGTCAAAATGCTTTTTCTGCATCTATTGATATGGTCATGTGATTTTTGTCTTTCAATTTGTTTATGTCATGTATCATGTTTATTGATCTGTTAATATTAGACTAGCCTTGTATCCCTGAAATAAATCCCACTTGGTCATGATATGACCTTTTCAATATATTTCTGGATCTGATTAGCTAATATTTTGTTGAGAATTTTAGCATCTATGTTCATCAGGGATATTGGCCTGTAATTCTCTTTCTTTGTAGTGTCTTTATCTGGTTTTGGAATTAGGATAATGCTGACTTCACAAAAAGAGCTTGAAAGTGCTCCTTCCTCTTGGATTTTTGGAATAGTTTGAGGAGTATAGGTGTTAGTTCTTTGAATGTTTAGTAAAACTCCCTTGTGAAGGCATCTGGACCACAGCTTTTGTTTGCTGGGGTTTTTTTTTTTGTTGTTGTTTTTTAAAATTATTATTACTGCTTCTATTTGATCAGTTGTTATTGGTCTAGTCAGGTTTTCTGATTCTTCCTGATTGAATTTTGGGAGATTGTATTTTTCTAGGAATTTGTTTATTTCATCGAGGTTTTCCAGCTACTTGACATAGTATTTTCTTACAATCCTTTATATTTCTGTGGTGTCTGTTGTTACTTCTCTGCTTTCATTTCTGATTTTATTTATTTGGGTCCTCTATCTTTGTTTCTTGATGAGTCTGGTTAATGGTTCATCAATCTTATTTATCCTTTCAAAGAACAAGCTCTTGGTTTCATTGATTTTTTGTATTGTTTTTTAGTCTCTATGTTATTTATATCTGCTCTAATCTTTGCTTAAAGAAAAACACTTTAATATCACACTAGTAACTAGGATGGGACATCAAACTTGACAGTTGTGGGGCCAAACTATGTACAGCACAGGGTGGCTGTCTGTGAGCAGCAGCCCTCCAGGTCAAAACAAAAATGGGAAGGAACAAGTATTAACAATAGGCAGTGCAAGAGGCTGCTTCGGGAGGTGCTGGCTCAGTAGAAGCAGATGGTGTGCAGGAAGGTGTGGCCAGTCTTCTCCTCAAACTCCTGCAGGAGCTCCTTGATCTCGTTTTCCATGTCCTCCATGTGGTGGATGCACTGACAGAGCTTGCAAATGAGAAAGGCCCCCAGCATTGCCTCCTCGTGATTGTCCTGGATGTCCACGTTGATCACATGCACCAGCTGGCAGGTGTCCTGTTCCCTGGAATTCAGATCTTCCACCACCTGTTCATACACCCTCTCTGAGGGACAGGTTGAACAGATCTTTGCAGTTCTTGAACCTCTCTGGCCAGTTTTTGATTCGCTTATTTCTGTCCAACATGTGCAAAATGCTGCTCTGAGTGTAGAGTTCCTTGTCTTTCCTAAGAAGATCATTGTATATCTAATCATATGTGGTTTTGAAGTCATAACCGTTAGGCTTGTCAATCGCAGGCCCTGAAGTTTCCCATGAGTCACTGGTTCCAATGGATGGGACACTGAATTCCCATTTGCTGAGAATGTTGTGTGCCTCCATGCTCCAGTTCTGGTTGCTTGAACAAACTATCACCACCCATAGTGGCAATGACAGCATGGCAGTGGCCTCACCATCTGTTCCCTCTGGCTCATGACTCCCATCCAGTTCTGTTCTAATCTTTACTATTTCCTTCCTTCTACTTACTCAGGCCTTTTCTTGCTGTTCTTTTTCTAATTCTTTAAGTTGTAGAGTTAAATATTAATTTTTTCTTTTTTTTTTCTTTCTTTCTTTTTTTTGTTTTTGTTTTTTTTTTTGTTGTTGTTGTTAGGTAGGCCTGTAGTGCTATGAACTTCCCTCTCAGGGCTACTTTTGTGTGTCCCATAGATTTACAGTTGTTGTATGTTCATTTTTATTTGTTTCCAAGAAGTTTTTTATTTCTTCCTTGATTTCATTTGTCACTCATTTATTACTTAATAACATGCTACTTAGCCTTCATATGTTTGAATTTTTTTACTGTTTTTACAGTAGTTGATTTCTAATTTCATTCCACTGTTATCTGAGAAGAGGCTTGATATTATTTCAATCATCTTGAACTTGTATATATTTGTTTTGTGTTCTAATGTGGTCAATCTTTGTGAATGACCCATGTGCACTTGAGAAAAATGTATATTCTGCAGCTTTGGGGTGAAATGTTCTATAAATGTCAATTAAATCCATCTGAGTCTTTTAGAGTCACTGTTTACCTGGTGATTTTTTTTGGCTGATTAATATTCATAAGTAGCCTGGCCTGCGTGGCTCAGTGGATAACCTTCAACCTATGAACCAGGAGGTCACGGTTCAATTCTCATCCAAGGCATGTGCCTGGCTTGCAGGCTCAATCCCCAGTAGGGGACATGCTTAGAAGGCAGTTAATCAATGATTTTCTTTCATCATTAAATAGAGGCCTGATGCAAGAAATTTGTGCACTGAGGGAGGGGGCATCCCTCAGCCTGGCCTGCATCCTCTCACAGTCTGGGAGCCCTCAGGGGATGTCCAACTGATGGCTTAGGTCCGCCCCCCTAAGTGGGCCTAAGCTGGCAGTCGGACATCCTTATTACTGCCTTGGAGGTGAGAGAGGCTCCTGCCACTGCCACTGCGCTCACCAGCCATGAGCCTGGCTTCCTACATTAAGAATCTGCCCCCTGGTGGTCAGTATGCATCATAGCAACTGGTCATTCCTGGTGGTCAGTCTATTTGCATATTAGCCTTTTATTATATAAAATGTTTCTCCCTCTCCATTCCTCTCTGAAATCAATAAAAAAATATATATATTAAATATTCATATGTATATCACATCTTCTTTACTTGTTTATCTATCAATGGACACCTTCCATATCTTGGCTATCCTATATAACAAAAGGCCAGTGACCATAAGTGTAACAACCAGAACGACCACTCGACCAGTCACTGTGAGCTGGGGGGGCCTGTGAGGGAAACTGGGTGGCTGGCAGCAGCAGTGGGGCAGGATGAGGGCCAGTGAGGTGAACCAGGTGGCTGGCAGCTGCAGCATGGCGGGACCCAGGGCTGGTGAGGAAACCGGCTGGTTGGTGGTGGCAGTGGGGTGGGATATAAGGGCTGGCAAGGGGAACCGGGTGGCTGGCAGGGGCGGCTGGGCGGGACTGGGAACTGACGAACAGGCTAAGCCTAGGGACCCTGTCCATGCACAATTTCATGCACTGGGCCTCTAGTTATAAATAATGCTGAAATGAACATAGGGGTACATATATCTTTTTAAATTATGTTTTCATTTTCTTTGGGAAAATGCCCAGAAATGGAAATGCTGGATCATATGGTAGTTCCACTCTGAATTTTTTTCTTGAACTCTTTGTGTCTCTCTAATTGAGCCAGACAGTTATCTCCTTATCTTTTTTTGTCTGTGTCCCAATGTGGGTGTCTTTTTCTGACTCTCTCTGCATATTTCTTTCTCTTACACTCTCTCCCTCTTTCTTGGTATCTCTGGCTCTTTCTCTAACTCTGAGTTCCAGAGTGCAGAGTCTGGATCCAATGTGTTTGATGTCCACTAGACTCCAATCTTTCCTGGCAGGGATCAGTCCATAATTGTCCAATCCTATATAATAAAGAGGGAATATGCAAATTGACCGTCACTTCTGTCAATTTGCACCCACAGCTGAGGCTAAGTTCCCATAATGAGCCTTAAAGAGCAATCAGCAGGGACCTGAGGCTGCGCGCCCACCCACCTCCTGCATGGGGCTTGACAGGGGACCTCAGGTCTGCCTTCCACCCACAGGGCTTGATGGGGGCCTCAGGCTGCTCCCCCTGCCCTGGCACCAGGCCAGAGGAACTCAGGCTGCACCCTCTTCCCTGGTGCCAGGCCAGGGGACCTTGGGCCATGCCCCCTGCCCTGGCTCCAGGCCAGGGGACCTGAGGCTGTGCCCCCCACCCAGCGGGACTTGACAGGGGACCTCAAGATGTGCTCCCCGCCCTGGTGCTGGGCCAGGGGACCTCAAGCCATGCTCCCCACCCCAGCACCAGGCCAGGGGACCTCAGGCTGTGCCCCCTGCCCCAGTGCCAGGCTGGGGGATCACAGGCCACTCCCTCCACCCAGTGGGGCTTGATGGGGGACCTCAGGCTGTGCCTCCCTGCCCTGGCACCCAGGGGACCTGAGACTGCACCCCCCACCTGGCAGGGCTTGACAGGGTGGGACCGGCCAGGTCTGGATCTAGCCCAATGAAGGGGGGCCGGCCAGCTTTCAGTCTTGAGTGATTTTGAGGTGCACGTGGGTGGTTGAAGACTTGACTCTGGGTTCTGTGGTGCACCCAGACTCTGACAGGAGGAAGATTTTCATATATGTTTTACTAATATATTTACTCAGTATTAGGTCCATAGGTCCTTGTAGAGCTTGACTCCCTCAACCCAAGCAGGGCTGAGACTGCTTGATGGAGCACCAAAGTACAAGAGTTGAAAACTATGGCTCTGCAGTCACTTAGAATCCTTGCTCCCCCACTTCCCAGCTGTGTAATTCTGGGTAAGTGACTCATCCTCTCTGAGCCTCAGACTCTTCTTCTATACAATGTACATAATAATTCTACCTACACCATGTGGTGTACCGTTCAATGGCATTAAGTATATTCACATTTTGCAACCATCACCAGCACCCATCTCTAAAACCCTTCATCTGGCAAATCTGAAACTCTATTCCCATTACACACTCCCCCTCCCCCATCCTCCAAGCCTCTGGCAACTATCACTCTACTTCCTGCTCTATAAATTTGACTACTCTATGTACCTCATAGAATTAGAATTATACAATATTTGTCCTCTTATGACTGGCTTATTTTATTTAGCATAATGTTCACCGATGTTGTAGCACACATCAGAATTCCCTTCCTTTCAAGACTGAATAATA
>PVJC01027783.1:0-22995 GCA_004026665.1 Murina feae
CAAAACAACAAGAAAACCCACTACATGGGAGAACATATTTGCCAATGTTAGCACTGATAAAGGTTTAATCTCCAACATTTATAGGGAACTCATACAAGTTAACAAAAAGAAGACAAACAATCCAATCAAAAAATGGACAAAAGACCTAAATAGACACTTTTCAAAAGAGGATATTCAGAAAGCCAAGAGACATATGAAAACATGCTCAAAGTCACTAATCATGCGAGAGATGCAAATCAAAACAACAATGAGGTACCATCTCACACCTGTAAGAATGGCTATCATCAACAAATCAATCGGCAAGTGCTGGAGAGGATGCGGAGAAAAAGGAACACTCGTGCACTGCTGGTGGGAATGCAGACTGGTGTAGCCACTGTGGAGAACAGTATGGAATTTCCTCAAAAAATTAAAAATGGATCTCCCTTTTTACCCCGTGATCCCACTTCTGGGAATATATCCTAAGAAACCAGAAACACCAATCAGAAAGGACATATGCATCCCTATGTTCATAGCAGCACAATTTACCATAGCTAAAATTTGGAAACAGCCCAAGTGCCCATCAGCAGATGAATGGATTAGAAAGCTGTGGTACATCTACACAATGGAATACTATGCTGCTGTAAAAAGGAAGGAGTTCTTAGCATTTGCAGGCGTATGGATGGAGCTGGAGAACATAATGCTAAGTGAAATAAGCCAGTCAATGAAAGAAAAATACTACATGTCCTCACTCATCTATGGATAATAATAACCATTATAAACTGGTGAACAAAAATGGTTAGAGAGGCAGAGCAGCATCAAACAGACTGTCAAATTATGGCAACAAGGACAGGAACATTGGGGAGGGGAGGGAACAGATCAGCCAAAGGACTTTGGTGCATGCATTTAAGCATAACTAATGGAAACAAAACACTGCGGGGTAGGGGAGGCTGGGGGAAGGGCAGGGGGAAAAAGAGATAATGTACTAATCTTTGTAAAACTTTATGTAATAATAATTAAAAAAATAAAAATAAAAAATAATAATAATAAAAAAGAAATCATCACTTGGCCTTAAATATAATTCCTCTTCTCTCTTTTTCATCTTCAAAGATAAAATAATTGGACCTTTTAAAGTTATTACTTGATGTACTTAATAGCAGTTTTTTAATTTATTTTTTAATATATTTTTATTGATTTCAGAGAGGAAGGGAGAAAGAGAGAGATAGAAACATCAATGATGAGAGGGAATCATTGTCTGGATGCCTTCTGCATGTCCCATACTGGGAACCAAGCCCACAACCTGGCATTGATGGACCAGAATTGAACCTAAGACTCTTGAGTATGCATGCCAGTGCTCTATCCACTGAGCCAAATGAGCTAGGGCTTAATAGCAGCATTTTAAAGAAAGCTTTCAAATTTTACTAATTTTGAGAGTGAAGCTGTTTCAGTTTCTCTTGACCTCCTGATACTTCTGGATTATTTCTGGTGACCATTACTTACATTCAGGAAGATCCATAGACTAAGGATAACTTCACATCAGACATCAGATCCAATACAAACACAGATACAGATTACTTGATGGAAAATGCTCCTATTTGATTAATGAATAAATGGATGATGAATTAAGAATATAGTGTTCATATATTATAATGTATAATAAGCAAGATGTTTGTTCATTTTTCTAGGAATTTTGTTTTATTCTCTCATAATTTGACACTTGAAGGTTGAAAATGATTATCTGTCTTTTTTATATAGCTAAAACATTTCTAATAAGTTGTAATTTAAGTATACATTCAAACCTTAATATACATTATGATATTTAAAATGTTTTCAATTACCTGATATTTACATAATTCACCATATTTTATGTCTTTCAGAAGTTAGTGATAAGATAAATTTTGTTTACCCAGAACTCATTCTCCCCATTTACAAAAAATAACAAATACCTAACATAACACAGCTGTTTTTCTCTCAAATGGTAGAAAGCTGGGACAAAGTTTTATATTTAATCATAGCAAATATTTAAGAACTACAGGCTCGGTGCATGAAATTTGTGCACTGGAGGGGAGAGGTCCCTCAGCCCGACCTGTGCCCTCTTGCAGTCCAGACAGGGAGCGAACATCCTTAGCACTCCTGCCACCATCACTGCACTCGCCAGCAGTGAGCCCAGCTCAGGCTTTCTGGCTGAGTGGTGCTCCTTCTGCAGGAGCACATTGACCACCAGGGGGCAGGTCCTGCATTGAACCTCTGCCCCCTACTGGTCAGTGCACATCATAACAACCAGTTGTTCTAGTGTTTGGTCAATTTGCACATTACCCTTTTATTATATAGGATTATTATATACTAGGGGCCCGGTGCACAAAAATTTGTGCACTGGGGGGGGGGGGTCCCTCAGCCTGGCCTGTGCCCTCTCCTGGTCTGGGACCCCTCAGTGGATGTCCACCTGCTGGTGTGCCTGGCCAGCCTGGGTGAGGGGCCAATGTCTGTTTGCAAGCTGGCCAAGCTCCCCAGTGGAGACCCTCACCCCAGGGGGTGTAGCAAGCCTGGGTGAGTGGCTGAGGGCAGTTTTCAGGCCAGCCACAGCTCCCATTGTCCCTACGGGCCACCCGCATTGTCCCCGCACCCCGGAAGGCTCCCGCCCGGAGAAGCCGCGGCGGCTGCGGCGGTGCCGGCCGGACCCCCGCGGGCCTCCTGGGCGGGGCCCGCAGGACTCCGGCTGCCTCATCCCCCACGCCCTGGAAGGCTCCTGCCCGGGGAAGCCGCTGCAGCAGCTGCCTCGTCCCCGCGCCCCGGAAGGCTCCCGCCCAGGGAAGCCACGACTGCGGCGGCGCCGGCCGGACCCTCGGTGCCGGCCACTCCACGGCCTCCCAGGTGGGTGCCGTGGGGTCCAGCTGCCTGGTCCCCACTTCCCCCACCCCAGGCTCCTGCCTGGGAAGGCATCCGTAGGCCCAAGGCGCTGATGCCTTCCCAGGCAGGAGGCTCCCAAGATGGCGGAGGCTGCAGCCCTGGAGAAGTTGCACACTGGGGCTGCGGCCTCCGCCATCTTGGCTGGGCTAATTTGCATACAGTAGCTCTGATTGGATGGTGGGCGTGGCTAACCCCGTCACGGAGAAACGGTTAATTTTAATATTTCGCTTTTATTAGTTAAGATGACTAGAGGCCTGGTGTACGAAACTCATGAACAGGGTGGGGGATTCCCCTCACTGCAGCCTGTACCCTCTCCAATCCGGAAACCCTCAGAGGATGTCTGATTGCCCCCAGGTATCAGGCCTAAACTGGCAGTTGAATATTCCTCTCCCAATCTGGGACCACTGGCTCCTAACTGCTCATCTGCCTGTCTGCTTGATGGACCTTAATTGCTCCCTTGCCAGTCTGATCACCCCTAACTGCCTCTGTCTGCCAGCCTGATCACCCTTAACTGCACCCCCTGGTGGCCTGGTCACCCCTCACTGACCCCCTGCCGGCTTTGTTGCCCCCAACTGGACCCCCCTGAGGAGGAAACTGGTCTAGCAATGCACTGCCCTGCAAGGGGGAAGGGAGACCGAGGTCATTATTGCTGTCTTCAGGACAGATCATCAGATATGGCCTGGGAACCTCAACACCTAGGGGCCTTCCTACAAGCCCACAAAAGGGGCCGGAACCATATCTGCAAGACAAAGACTTCAGAAGGTTATAAAAAGTGAAGCCCTCTACATGTTTCTTCACTCTGATTTGGGAATTATTCCCTGAGTCCACTAGTGTTAATAAACAGGGTCTCTCCCTTTCTCTAGAAAGTGTCTTTGGTATTTCTTTGGTCTTCTACAACTTATGGTTCCCTGACTGGGAAGCTAACCACATTTGGTTCTTGCCTCTGGTGAATGGATGGGGTTTGGGGCCAGGGGCCCAGGACAGGCCTCCAGAAGGATTGAACTGGGGGGAACTCCAAGTGCCCCCAGACCTCAGCCCAGGACTCTGCCAGGATCTGGAGAAAGTGGACAGACACTTCTGTACCTGTTAACAGAATCTGTAAGGTAGGGGTCCCAGTCAGTCAGGGGCTTGATCACTTATCAGGAAGTCATAGGACTTCATCAGGTAAATCAGGAATCAGGACTCTGGAGGTGAGTGAAGTCAGATTCGATTAAAGAATTATGTGTTTACTCTTCTGTTTCTTTGTGTGTGGGACTAGCCAATTTGCAACCAAGAAGGGGGGCTGGACGCAGCCTTAATTCCTCCTGTAGGTTCTCACTGAGACATCAGTCAAGAATTCTGGTCTGGGGCATGGGTGCCAGGAGTGCCCCCATGCCCATCTGGGAAATTGGCCATTATCTGTTCAGCTCCAGTCTTGGCTAGTCTGAGAGAATGTGAGTACTGGGCTAGTCTGAGAGAGTGTGAGTACGAGTGTTTGTCTGTCTTGGCATAATTATCTGCTGATTAACTGGTCTGTGTGAAAGTGAAAGCTACTTTGATTTTCTGTTCACTCATCTGGTTGAAACGTTTGCTTTGCTGACGGCTGAACCCGTGATGGTGTGCAAAAATCTCAAGCAGCGCTATTGAGTTAGTTTTCTCAGAGACGTTTGTTCTCTATCATGGGAGGAATCAGCCCACTTAGTAAAAATCTGTCTATGTTTGTGTACTAGGGACATGGTTTGCTCTGTGGTTTTGCTGTGTTAGGTTGAAATTTTGGAATTCTGGGGTAGATTTAAAGATATTTGTGGCTTTTCTTGTCTGACTGGGACTTTCAGGGGCAGGGCTCACAGCTCTGCAGGCTGGAGAGATTTTATGGGCCCTGCCCCCAGCCTGTGCTGAATTAAGGATCTTTTCTTTCAGGAGACCCTCCAGGCTTTTAGTAAATTTCCCTGCACCCTTGTCCATCTCTCACCACTGATCATCATAGGGTTGAGATAAAGTAAACCCATTCTTCTCAATTGCATGTTGGAAAATTTTGAAAAGGGTCTGAGTCTGGCCTGCCTTGAAAAAGGTAGAAGAGAAGTATACCTAGGCAGTTTTCTACTGCCTCTGTTCAGGAACTTGTTCTGTATCTCTGCACAATTGAAACTGATTTGGTGGTACACTGTGGTGTAAATGTGAAGTGTGCTGGGGTAAAAGTGATGTTGTTTGTTTGTTTCTGTTTTGTTTTGTTTTTTTTTAATCTTCTAAACCTCCCCTGAGTTTCTGTGGTGATTCCAAGTTTTTAATGGGGAATGTTATCTGTCTTCATTGTTTAAATATGTGTCTTTGTTGTTTGTTTAAAATTGTTTAGCTAGTGACATTTCTGTTTGTGTCTCTTAAAAAATATTAATGTATTGCTAATCTGAGGAATGTTAATTATTTAAATGTCACCTAAAAATTAAAGCTAAGAATTCTAACTAATTGGAAAGTGTGGTTTTGGTGTAATGGAGGAAGGTAAAGAGAAATGTTGAAAGACAGTTGAATAAATGACAGGCCAGTAAGCTGGGACAAGTAGAATAGGGAAACTGAGCAGAAATCCTGTCTTCCCTAAATCCTTAAATCCTGTCTTCCCTAAACCAAGGACGCTTGGGAGTAAGTAATTTGCCTCCCTAAGCAGAGGTTAAATAGTTTATGTCAATGTACTCAGGGAGACTGATAGAAATCTGATTAGTGTTATTTGCTGTCCACACCCAAGGACAAATTAAGTTAGAAAATAAGCCTTGTTTTTATTAGTTCTTTCATTCAGGTATTTTTTAAAGAGGAGGCAACTTGGTTCCTCCCTTCAACATGGGTAAAAGCTCCTCCTGAAACTCTAATGCAGGGGTCCTCAAACTTTTTAAACAGGGGGTCAGTTCACTGTCCCTCAGACCATTGGAGGGCCGGACTATAGTTAAAAAAAAAACAAAACTATGAACAAATTCTATGCACACTGCACATATCTTATTTTAAGCAGGACAGGCTGCGGCAGCAGCAAAAACACCCGGCATGTGGCCCGCGGGCCGTGTTTGAGGATGCCTGCTCTAATGTCTTAGAATGTATGTTAAGGAATTTTAAAAAGGGGTTTGTTGAGGACTATGGAGTAAAACTAGTCCCCTAGGAGTTAACAACATCAACAAAAAAAAGATGTGTGAAATAGATTGGCCATCTTTTGGAGTAAGATGGCCACCAGAGGGCACATTGGATTTCTCCATGATCAGGAATGTGCACAGAATTATCACAGGAGACCCAGGTCATCCAGACCAGTTAAATCCAGGAACAAGTACAAGGACTTGGAAAAACTGTCTTTGAGGTCCACAGGTGGGTTATTGACTGACTACCCATCTCTCCAGGAACAGTGTGCATCCTTATAAACCTGGAGACCAGGTTTGGGTAAAGTATTAGAAAAAGGAGCCCCTTAAGCCTACCTGGAAGGGACCCTATTCAGTCATGTTAATTACCCCCACAGCTCTTAAGGTTGCAGGACTGAACACCTGGATCCACCACTTCCAGGTGAAGGCAGCCCACCAGCGGAGTGACATCCAGTCTGAGTGGAACGTGACCTCTGACCAGAAACACCCCCTGCGGATCACCCTCAAGAAGACAGCAGACCTGGCCAATCAACCTGCTCCAAGGAATTCAGATAACACCTTGCTGAATTCTCCCTAACACTAATCTTTCTTTCTTATCTCCTCCTAACCTAACATGCTCTAGCATTTCTGGATAATCACTGTTTTTATCTAATAACTAGGGGCCCAATGCACAAAAATTTGTGCACTCAGTGGGGGGACGGGTCCCTCAGCCCAGCCTCTGCCCTCTAGCGGTCTGGGACCCCTTGGGAGATGTCCACCTGCTGGCATGCCTGGCCAGCCTGGGTGAGGGGCTGATGGCTGTTTGCAGGCTTGCCAAACCCCCCAGTGGGGACCCTCATCCATGGGGGTGTGGCTAGCCTGGGTGTGGGGCTGAGAGCCATTCTCAGGCTGCCCACAGTCTCTTCAGCATTTGGATCTCTACTGGGGTGCCTGGGCAGCCTGGGTGAGGAGCTAAGGGCCGTTTTCAGGCTGGCCACAGCTCCCATTGATCCAATGTCCCAGTGAGGCTGGCTGGAATCAGGTTTCTGGGGTTTATTTATCTTCTATACTTGAAACTTTGTTGCCTTGAGCACAGGCCCAGCCAGCCTAGGCAAGCAATTTCCTCCATTGCTGGTGCAACGGAAGCCTCCTGTTTGCTCTAGCTCCATGGCTGCTGGCCACCATTTTGGCTGGGTTAATTTGCATACAGCCCCTCTGATTGGCTGGTGGGCATAGCTTGGCTGGTGGGCATGGCTTAGGCGTAATGGAGTGAGGGTCTATTTGCATATTACTCTTTTATTAGATTAGATTCTTATTTTGTCTTTTTATGAGACTAGCACCAGGAGGAGAACTCCTCTGCTCTTGCTGTAACACAGAAGCACTATAAATTTACTTCTCCCCACACAGAAAGGAAACAAAGGCCTTATAATAAATTGTTGGATTACACCTTGTCATGCCACCCTTTGCTCCTTGCTTAGAAACTCGCTACCCAAATATTCTAGACCAGGTAGTCCACAAGAAAACCCAATCAAGCCAGATTTTTGTTAGCTATACCTATCAGTCTGCAGTATGTTACAACTCTACTACCAAATGCATGTGGGGGGTATTGGACAGAAAAAATAATAATAGGAACTGTCACAGCCAATGTGCAGCTAACTAGTGTTGCTCCTATTTGTTTCAGCAGTACGCAGGGCCAACATCCAACAGGTCACCTCCCAGATGAGCTATGCAACTCTACCCCCAAGGCTGAAAACACCACCTACCCCTGCTGTCCCCTGCAGGAACATCCTGCGCATGTGGGACCACTGCTTACTTCTGCCTGCCTGAAACCAGAAGAACTCCCTACAAACCCCGCTGAGAGGAAGAAGCGGGATGCTAACCCCTTGGTCATCATCGCTTTCCAGCAGGAAGTAGCTAAGAGCAGTTGTCACCCCTGTTCACCATAATATTCTGTGGTCATTGCTCCACAAGGCTAAAAGAAGCTTGTGCGACAAGGGGGTTGGGGGAATGAGGAGGAAACTGGTCTTTCAAGGCATGTCAGGCCATAAAAACTGAACAATGTACTGCCCTGGGAGGGGAGGGGAAGGTCATTATTGCTGGCCCCAGGACAGATCATCTGATATGGCTTGGGGACCTCAACACCTGGGGCCTTCCTACAAGCCCACAAAAGGGGGTGGTACCATATCTGCAAGACAAAGACTCCAGAAGGTTACAAAAAGTGAAGCCCTCTGCATGTTTCTTCACTCTGATTTGGAAATTATTCCCAGAGTTCACTAGTGTTAATAAACAGGTTCCCTCCCTTTCTCTAGGAAACGTGCTTGGTATTTCTTTGGTCTTCTGCAATATCTCTGCCAGCCTGGTCGCTCCACTCAGCCTGCTGTTCAGTTGTTTGGTTGTCCCTCACTAACCCCCCTGCCTACTTGATTGTCCCACTCAGCCTACTGTTCAGCTGTTTGGTTGTCCCTCACTAACCCCTCTTCTAGCCTTGTCACCCATGCAGCCTGCTGTTTGGTCATCCATCCAGTTGTTTTGGTTGCGACCATCCTTGGCTTTTTATATGTCAGAATTAGAAATTTTATTTTGCTTCTCTCCCTCCAGCCCTTATTTTATTCCTCTATTCCTTTTTCAGTGTTCTCACACTGTATTTTAGAAAATGTTATTGTCTACAGGAAAGGTGGTAACTAAGTGTTCTTTAGAGGAGGAAAGAATGTTAGTTGAAGAAACACTGACTAGATAAAGCTCACATTGTTCCCCTTCAGAGCATATCCCAACTCTAATGTGCCAATGTGAATTTTCAATTTCTAAGATAAATACTTTTCTTTTGGAATAATTTTTAAACTTTTATAATTGAAGAACCACTCTTAAAGAATGTGAAGAATAAGATTTAGTACACCATGTGTAGTATTATCTGTAGAAAATAGATAGATTAGATAACCTTTTTTTTACACAAAATATATACAAATATATGTATGCAAAATACAAGGTGCATAAATCTTTTTTATTTAATCTTTATTGTTGAAATTCCTCTTTATTTATTTGCTTGTTAGTTTGTTTTGCCCATTGACCCCTTCTACCCTGCATCCATCTCTCCCAGGCTTTCATTGTCTGCATCATGAGCTATGCATATATGCACATAAGTTGCCCTGTTAAATATTCCCCACCCACCTCCGTCTTCCCTCTGAAATTCATCAGTCATTTCCATGTTTCTATGTCTCTGGGTCTGAGTTGTTCATCAGTTTATTTTGTTCATTAGATTCCACATACAAGTGAGATCATGTGATACTTACCTATATCTGCCTGGCTTAACATAATACTCCCCAGGTCCATCCAGGGTGTCTCAAAGGGTAAGAGATCCTTCTTTTTTGCTGCTGTATGGTATTCCATGATGTAAATGTACCTGAGCTTTTGTATCCACTCTTCTGATAGAAATTTAGGCTGTTTCCAGATCTTGGCTATTGTAAACAATGCTGCTATGAACATAGGGGTGCTTATATTCTTTCTGTTTGGTGTTTCAGGTTTCTTAGGATATATTCCAGAAGTGAAATCACAAGGTCAAATGACTTCTATATTTAATTTTTTGAGGAAACTTTATACTGTTTCCACAGAGTCTGTACCAGTCTGCATTTTCACCAGCAGTGGTTCCCTTTTCTCCACATCATTGCCAGCCCTTGTCTTTTATTGATTTGTTGATGGCAGCCATTCTGACAGGTCTGAGGTGATATCTCTTTGTCCTTTTAATTTGCATGTCTCAGATAATTAATGACTTTGAGTATTTTTCCATATGCCTCTTGGCCTTCTGTATGTCCACTTTGAAGAAATGTCTATTTAGGTCCTTTGTCCATTTTTTAATTGGATTGTTTGACTTCCTTTCATTAACTTGTATAAGTTCCTTATACATTTTGGAAATTAACCCCTTATCAGGTGTATTATTGCCAGGTATGTTCTCCCATGTACTGGGATCTCTTTTAATCTGTTGATGGTTTCTTTTGCTGTGCAGAAGATTTTTATTTTGATATATTCTCATTTGTTTATTTTCTCCTTAGTTTCCTTTGCCTTAGGAGATGTGTCAGTAAACATACTGCTATAAGAGATGTCTGAGATTTTTCTGCCTATGGTTTCTTCTATGATTTTTATGGTTTTCCATCTTACATTTAAATCTTTTATCCATTTTGAATTTATTCTGTGTATGGTGTAAGTTGGTGTGCAGTTTCACTTCTTTACATGTACCTGTCCAATTTCCCAACACAATATATTGAAGAGACTGTCTTTATTCCACTGTATTCTCTTGCCTCCCTTGTCAAACACTAATTGAGCAAAATGGTTTGGGTTGATTACTGGGTTCTCTGGTTTGTTCCACTGTTCTATATGCCCAACACATAAATCTTATAGTTAAGTCCTTTTGATCATTTATGTTTAGCTACTGATATTAGTTAATAATCATTCATATTGCTGCTATGCATTTTTAAAATTTAATTAATTTTAAATTTTAAATCTTTATTATTGAGTATATTACAGATGTTCCTTTTAACCCCCGCCCCCCTTACTGCTCCCCTCCACCCTGTTCCTGCCCTGACCCACCCCAGGCCTTCACCACCCTATTGTCTATGTTCATAGGTAATATCTTTGGTTAATCTTTTCCTGCCCCATCCCCTTCCCTCTGAGATTTATAAGTCTGTTCCATGTTTTCATGCCTCTAATTCTATTTTTCCAGTTTATTTTGTTCATTAGATTTATTATTCATTTATTATTAGATTCAATTGTTGATAGATATGCATTTATTGCCATTTTATTGTTCATATTTTTTATCTTTTTCTTCTTCCTCTTCTTAAAGAATATCCTTTAGCATTTCATGTAATACTGGTTTGGTGGTGATGAACTCCTTAGGTTTTTTTTTGTCTGTGAAGCTCTTTATCTGACCTTTAATTCTAAATACTAGTTTTGCTGGGTAGAGTAATTTTGTTTATAGGTCCTAGCTATTCATCACTTTTTTTTTTCTGTTCATCACTGAATATTTCTTGCCACTCCCTTCTGGACTATAGGATTTCTGTTGACAAATCAGCTGATAGTCGTATGGGTGCTCCCTTTAAGGTAACTAACTGCTTATCTCTTGCTGTATTTAAGGTTCTCTCTTTGACTTTATCTTCTGGCACTTTAATTATGATGTGTCTGGATGTGGGCCTCTTTGGTCCCTCTTATTTGGGGTTCTCTGCGCTTCCTAGACTTGGAAGTCCATTTCTTTCACCAGGGAAGTTTTCTGTCATTATTTCTCCAAATAGGTTTTCAATATCTCACTCTGGATGCTTCGATGATTGACTTGTTTTGTAATTAGCAATATGTTAATTGATATATTTATGTTACCACTTGTTGATCAACTTCATTTTTTTATTAGTACATATTATACAGTGTATATGTATCTCAATTTATTTAGCAATATACAAATTTGTGAATATTTAATTATATTTCATGTTTTTCTTTTGCAAATAAGCTATAATATACAAGGTGGAGAAAAATAAGTGAACTGTTGTTTGTATGAAAAATAATATAATAATTAATAAATAATACAAGAATACACTGTGTTTCATGTATTCACAATTGTAAACCTACTTTTACTCCATGCTTGTTTATACTTTTTCAACACCTGTGTTAAGGATAGGTACTTACAGGAATTGAATAGTTCATCACTCAGATTTTGCTGCAGTAAAAATTCTCTAAGCATATATTTTAAATATTTCATTATACTGAAATTCCATTCTTCCAATATACTACATTGATGCCATTCCAACCATCACTGCATAAAAGTAACAATTTCCTGCTCTGAACGGTTTGGCTCAGTAGATAGAGTGTTGGCCTATAGACTGAAGGGTCCTGGGTTCGATTCCAGTCAAGGACATGTACCTTGGTTGCGGGCACATCCTGAGTGGGGGGTGTGCAGGAGGCAGCTGTGATCATGTTTCTCTCTCATTGATGTTTCAAACTCTCTATCCCTCTCCCTTCCTCTCTGTAAAAAAATCAATAAAACATATTTTTTAAAAAGTAATAATTTGCCCTGGCCAGTTTGGCTCGGTGGATAGGGCATCAGTCTGCAGAGTGAAGGGCCCCAGGTTCAATTCCAATCAAGGGCATGTACCTTGGTTGTGGGCACATACACAGTAGGGGGTGTGCAGGAGGCAGCTGATCAATGTTTCACTCATCATCGATGTTTCTAACTCTCTATCCCTCTCCCTTCCTTTCTGTAAAAAATCAATAAAATATATTAAAAATTTAAAGATCCTTTAAAAAATTAATAATTTCCTTACATCTTAAGTCCCAGACAGTATCTACCATTTCACATTATCTACCACTTTTGCAATTATAATAGATGAATAACAATATATCATTTATTATTAATTTATTTTGGAGATATCTCAGATTCAAAGGGTAGAGTTCCTCAGCTCCTTGGTCCATAGTACATCATAGATCCATGTAAGGTCCTTTTTTCTTCTACTTCATATCATCATTCTCACTTTACTTCTACTTATAGTCCTCTCTCAAAGATATATTTTAGTATGATTTTGGATTTGTAAATATCTATGAAAAATGTTTGTTCTTGCTTTTATATGTGGGTGCTTTAATTTATATAAAAATAGTATATTACAGACACATCTGTTTCCTGCTGTTGCCTTATGCATGCAGTTTGAAGATCTATCATTGTTGCTATATGCACACCTAGTTAGCTGTTTCTAACTATTGCATTTTATGCAAGGTTAAGCAACCACCACCTTTTACTGACCCATTAGCCACCTAAGCTGCCTCCAGTGTTATGGGTTCATAAGCATAGTCTAAATAGTCTTGTGCATATCTCCTTGTGTACCTGCATATGAGCTTCTCAGAGGTATAGCCACAGGTAAACATTGCTGTCTTGCAGTTGTGTATACACATACACACAAAAATTTGTGCACTCTGGGGGTTCCTCAGCCCAGCCTTTTGCTCTTTCGCAGTCTGGGACCCCTTGGGGGATATCCACCTGCTGGTTTAGGCCAGCTCCCCAGGGGATTGGACCTAAGCTGACAGTCAGACATCCCTCTGGCAGCCCAGGAGCCCTCGGGGGATGTCCACTTTCCAGCGGGGAGCAGGCCTAAGCTGCAGTCAGACATCCTTAGCACTGCTGAGGAGGCGGGAGAGTCTCCCACCACCACTGCTGTACTGGCAGCTGGCAGCCTGTCTTGGTCTGAGCAGAGCTCCCCCTGTGGGAGCACACTGACCAGAGGGGGCAGCTCCTGCATTGAGCGTCTGGCCCCTGGTAGTCAATGTGTATCATAGTGACCAGTCATTCCCAGTCATTCTGCTGTTAAGCTCCATTTGCATATTACCCTTTTATTATATAGGATATGAACATCTCTTTATTCATTAGTTAGTCATTCAGATTTCTCCTGTATAAGTGACTATCTAATCTAATAAAAGAGTAATATGCACATTAACCCTCACTCTGTTACACCTAAGCCATGCCCACCAGCCAAGCCATGCCCACCAGCCAATCAGAATGACAATATGCAAATTAACCCAGCCAAGATGCTGGCTGGCAGCCACAAAGTTAGAGCAAGTAAGAAGCCAGCTATAGATGAAACTGCCTGCCTAGGCTGGCTGTGGCCTCCGCTCAAGGCAACAAAGTTTCAATTATAGAAGATAAATAAACTCCAGAAACCTGCTTTCAACCAGTGGCCTAGCTGGGACCTTGGGTCAATAGGAGCTGTGGCCAGCCTGCAAACAGCCTTTAGCCCCTCACCCAGGCTGGCCAGGCACCCCAATGGGACCTGTACCCTGAAGGTGCTGTGGCCAGTTTCTAAATGGCCCTTAGCTCATCACCCAGGCTGGCCAGGCATACCAGGAGGTGGACATCTCCTGAGGGGTCTCAGACTGCGAGAGGGCACAGGCTGGGCTGAGGGACCTTCTCCCCCCCCCCCCCCCGAGTGCACAAATTTTTGTGCACTGGGCCCCTAGTCTTATAATAAGCCTTTATAATATTTCAAAACTGGGTTTATAATTAGTTATTAATTGCTAAGCAGCAATTTCTTATGCAGCCTACATATTGTTTCTTTGCAAGTCTTAAATATTATAAATATATTTTTAATCTGCTACTTATTTCTTGGTGATGTCTTTCAATTAACTTTTAAATTTAATTTTAATGATGGCTAATGATGTTGAGTTTTTCATGTGTCTATTTACCATCTTCATCTTTAGTGACATATCTATTCATGTCTTTTGATTATTTTTGAATTAGATTGTTTGGGTTCATCCCCCATCTCCTTTTTTTTTAACAGTTTCTTCATCATATAGTCAGAGATTATATTGTTCACTCTCTTTATGCAACTCTTTATATGTAGTGCCTGGCATATATTACATGCACACAATCACAGTTATTAAATTTATTATTGCACTTATTAAAACTCAAACCTGTGCTATCTTCTTATAATTTTTTATTAACTTTTCAACTGTCTTGTTTCTATTCTTATTCTTCTTTTTTCCACCTTCTTAGTGGTAATGTCTTAGAACTTCGTTATGAAAATGAAAACATATAAAAGTATATTTGTGCAGGTGCATGTGAGTGTATAAATACAATTTTCAAAGTAATTCCTTATTATTTCCTTATGTTTTAGCACTTTGTGATTTTCAAACTTATATACTCCTTGTACTAATGATGCCCAAATGATATTTATATGGTAAAACTTGTGCAACCTTGAAGATTGAGAATTATACTCACATTTAAATGCAGAATATAAATGCTGGAATTTGAAGCTATCCTCCACCCCCCACAGTCTTTAAAATATTACTCCATTATCTTACTTCCTGAAGTTTAACATTGAGAAGTCTGATGGCTCTGCTTCTGATGTTAATTTTCCAAAATATATTACATTGTCATCAGAGAATGTAGCCTGTAAAATTATGGCATTTTCTAATTTATTGATTTATCCTTTGGCCAAAGTTGCTGCTCAAAATTTCATGTTTCATGTGTTTTTCAAAACAGCTATTGGTTATAAAATTCACACTATCAATTGTAATGTTTAAATATATGTTTTATCTGTTTTAGTTATAGATTCCATTTTTTATCATTCAATTTATCTTTCAATTACAGTTGACATATATATATTAATCTCAGGTGTAAAATCTAGTGTTTGTATATTATATAACTTACTAAGCGATCATCCTGATCATCCTGATCATCTTATCCATGTGACACCATACATAGTTATTATAATACTAGAGGCTCAGTGCATGAAATTTGTGCATCGAGTGGGGGGTAAGGGTGGTGTCCCTCAACTCAACCTGTACTCTTTCCAATCTCGGATCCCTTGAGGGATGTCCGACTGCCCATTTAGGCCTGATCCCACCAGTGGAATCGGGCCTAAACGGGCAGTCAGACATCTCTTTCACAATCTAGGACTGCTCGCTCCCAACCTCTCACCTGCCGATTGCCCCTAACCATTCACCTGCCAGCCTGATCAATGCCTATCTGCTCCTGTGCTGGCCTGATTGCCCCTAACTTCCCTCCCCCTGCCCGGATGGTCCCCCCCAACTGTCCTCCCCTGCAGGCCTGGGTCCCCCACAACTGCCCTCCTTGCTGGCCATCTTGGGGCAGCCATCTTTGGTCACATGGGGTAAGCCATCTTGTGATGGTCAATTTGCATATTACTCTTTTATTAGATAGGATTATTAACTATATTCTATCCTCACGCTGGCTCTGTGAGGGGGACAGGGGGCCTCAGAAAAGGAGCAATGGCCTCTGTCAGTATTTCTGCCCCTCTGGCTCTCGCCCTGATGCTAGATGATTCAGTTCCTTCTGGTGCCTATGGAGCTGTTGCCCCAGTGCTGGAGCTCAGAAGGAGGAAGTCTGAGTAAGCCCACATGCAGACCAATCTTTGTTGTTTTTTACAGCCAGAAGTCACAGAGACTTTTCTTCCTGGCACTGGAACCCTGGGTTGTGGGTCTGGTATGGGGTCAGGATGGCTTGGTTCTCAGAGGGGACCTCTGCAGCTAAGGCATCCCTCCTACTTTTATCTGTCACATGGATGTGGGGCCAGCTTGTTCCATGTCTCTGCCCCTCCTAAGTTTATTTATAATTTTGATGTGGTTCTAGGAGGACGCTACTATCACATTTATCCATGCTTCCATCTTGACAGGATGCTCTATAGATTTTTTTAAAGAGTGCCCAGTCTTTTATTATAACACTAGAGGCCCTGTGTATGAATCTGTGCACCAGTGGGGTGGCTCGGTCTGGCCTGCAGGATCAGGCCAAAAATGGCTCTCTGACATCCCTCACAGGGTTTCAAATTGTGAGAGAGTGCAGGCTAGGCTGAAGGACCCCACCGGTGCACGGTTGGGGCCAAGGAGGGAAGCGGGAGTTTGGCCAGCTAGGGAGGGACCATGGGAGGGCTCCAGGGCATGTCCTGCCCATCTCCCTCAGTCCCAATCTGCCAGACCCCAGCAACAAGCTAATCTGGGTGGAGCATCTGCCTCCTCAGGGACAGTGCACATCACAGTGAGCAGTTGAGCAATGTTAGCATTTCATTAGCATATTATGCTTTGATTAGTTGACCAGACAACAGGGCTACTGGACACTTAGCATATTAGACCTTTATTTTATAGGATATCCTATTACTCCTTGAAATTCTATCAGTGATTTTCTGTGTAAATTTAAACTTACTGTGATATACCTATATAGACTCATGATATATAGGTATTCTTGTAGACTATTATTCTTACCAAAATGAAATATATCTTGCTGCCTTATTGAGGCCTTCTGGGCTAAGCTCCTTAATGTCTAATAAAATTGCTATACCCATATACTTTTGATTAGAATAACACCTCCTCCCCATGTCATTTTAACACATTATTTTCAATATTATTTTATCATTTTGTTTCCAGTAAGGCTATGGGTATATAACAAAATATTTTGTCCAATCACAGAATATGTTTTTAAGTAGAGAAATTTATACCATAGCATTAACTGAGAATTTTGTTCTGTTTGCATTTGTTTCTACCTTTGTTTCATGAATGAATTATATTCTTTAATCTTTGCATACATATATTTCTTTCAAAGCTTTGTTTTTTTTGCTTTGTTTTGTTTGATAGTAGCGAAAGCGTTGGCTGTTTACTCTTCTGATTCTTATATTTCTATACCTTTTATTTATTTGCTGGTTTTCTTCAAATGTCTGTTTTTGTTTACCATACATTCCTTCCGTTTTTTTGGAGAGAAGGTGACCTAAGAGGAGTTTGTCACAGTATCATATTCTAGATATTGAAGTTCATCCCTCCTATGGGTCACCACCATGAAGGGCTGAAGGACAATCTCTTTTCTTCTCCATTCCAAGACCCATTCAAAGCCTCAGCCTGAAAGCAATGCCTAGTGTGGGGCACAGATGGATTTAACAAAAATAAGTAAAGGAAAAAGACCTCCTAGATTTACTATTTCAAATTTAGTTCCCCCCAAAATCCTTTTGTAGCATTGCCTCTGATAAGTAAGCGCCCACATTTCATAAAACATTTTATTATGTTTTTTAGATTTTTTCTCTGCTTTAATTTAATCACATCTGTGTTGGGTTTTTTAGTTTGTTTTTTTTTTAACATTGCTAAAATTTCCAATATTTTAAGCATTCAACAATATTTTCCTATCATAGAACAAACAGAAAATACATTTGGAAGATGAGAGGGGGGCTGGCACCTATCTATTGTCCTTTCTTTGATCGATTCTTAGATGTTGATTTTAGTAAAAATAGATTATTTGCATGTGTTTGTTCAGTGCCTCTACTTAGGAAGCTGGAAAATTGCAGAGGCAAGAAGCCAAAGATATTATCTGTGTCTGTGTGCCCCACAAGAGCTGACTGTGTGTGATTCTCACTCTTCTAATGTGTGGACTAGGAAGCCTGCGTAATCACACTTTGTGTCTGCAAATCTGTCAAGCAATGCTGAACCTTCTACTGCTCTTTCTGAGGCTGTGCATCTCCACAAGAAATTATCAATTTTTGGTTACACCGGAAATTGTTGAATATTAGGCTCAGAAGGAAATGTTAGTAATAAATATAGTTTAATCTTTAATTTTCTAATGAGGAAAATGACTTTTAGCTGCAATATATGGTTTATTTATGTTCAAATGAATAAGACAGAGACAAGGCTTCTTATCCTTTAGATGGTTTCTTTTTCTATTATATCAAGCATGTTCCTAGGGTTTGGCACTTCTTATTTTCATAAATAAAGGATTCCAAGATCTATAGTTGAGTGATGATATAATTCATGGATTTATAAGCATTTCTGTTTATTACTCAAATATAATTCTCAGATTAGACTTCTTTCTCCCTCCCTCTCTCCCTTCCTTCCTTTTTCTTTTCTTTCCTCCCTTTCTTGTCTTTTTTCTCTATAAAATTTTATGTTGGTTTCTCGGTTTTGCTTGCATTTATTTATACATGTATTTATTTATTTACCAAATAAAGTCTCTTGATAGAAATTTGGCATTGAAATATATAGAGAAGGATACAAAGATGAATATGACCTAGTCATTTCCTAGTCATTATTTATTTAGACTTATATATCCTATATATAAAATGTAAGCAAATATAACAGAGTTCATCATTTTATCATGTAAGAATAAAATATTCCTCTCTTTGCTGAAGAGGCTTCTCTCTTTACACTGGAACTCTGTTCATAGGTAGTGAAGGAAATAGCAAGATTTATTTTTACCCCATATATGAGCCCTACTTCAGATAAAAATACATTTCTCTCAATTTTAAATCAATTTTAAATACTTTTTGCCCTATTGCTTATATTTTCAATTAAGGAAAATAAGAATATATCCAAATTAATTTTGTATAAATCATGGAATTTTTGAAAATAAGGACATCTGTTCAATGTTTATAATAATTTGAAAAGTGAAAAAGGAAGTTGACTAAATCTCTTTTGCTGAGGAAAAAAAAAAGCAAACTAGGTAAACCAGGTAAGAGAAAGTGAAAACATTAATAAACATAATGAATGGCAGTAATATAAAAATCATTCTGAACCCAAGCAAAATTAGGTAGTTTAAAAAATTCCATCAATATTTAAAGTCCCAGTTTTTTCAACTCTCATATGAGACTTCAAGGACACCAATACTTTTAAAAATTACTGACAAAAAAAATTGTAATGAAAATGTCTATATAAAAATTTCTTCAGAAAATTCCTCTTTCATTTATTTTGCTCCAGTCCCTTCCATTCCCTGAGTCTCAGCCTTTCCAATTCAATGCTTTGGATCTTTATTTAAAGCACTAGTGATGTTCGAACAATAAAGTGAGGTCTTGGGAATGATATGCATGAAAATTATTCCTAATGAAACCACGGAATAGAATAGGTATAAATGAATGCAATGAATGTACTCAGAGCTGCAGTTCTGCCTATCCTTAGAGGACATGATATTGCTATACTATTATCTGGAAAAGGTTTAATTATACTCATATTATATCCATCTGCCTTAAAACCCTTATCATGCCGGAACATGCTGAGAAATCTACTTTGTGAACACTCTCCCTGCAGAATCCCTTGTGTAAATCGGTTAGCTTTCAATGGCTTTATGGAACCCAACAGTGCCTCTAGAGGTTTCCTTTGATTTTCCTCTGCTCGGCCCACAGTGAGTAAACAGAAAGGCCATTAACTCTCACTTATCTGGAAACCCATTTTACACTTTATGATTTTATTGCAGAAAAGGATGTTTTTAATCCCTACTGCCCCTGTGTCTGCCTCTGGGCTATTGCCTATCGCTTAGATATGTTAACATTGGTACAACCTAAACATTTTTAAAAGGGAATACCAGTTGTATTCCATATCATTATAAGAAATCCAAAACAAAATATTCCCAAATGAAACAGCTTGGTTTTAGATTATATGTTCTTTCAGAGAGTATGTGGTTTACAAGACTAGAATTTATTTGAAGTAAAATTGCACAGAGCATTTTATCAACAAGGACGATGATGAACATTGATGCCATTAATACATTACTAATGTTTTCACCTTCAACTGTGCATTAATAATGGAATAAATGTACACTCCACATTACAAAATCTTTTTGAAAATATGCTTTCTAAACCCATAATTAATAATTTTAATTTTTAAAAAGCTTTCTCCCAGTATCAAAAGAGATTTCTCTCTGGATCACATGCCTTTATATATATAAAATGTTTATAGGGATTAAAATAAAGAAACATTAAACATTTCAAGCATATCCATTAATTATTAAACAGATATATGCATAAACCTGTAGCAGCTCTTAATTTTCCCAAATAGAGAAATGTTTGCAATCAATTCTCTTTTATATACTCAACAAACTTGTTCATCTTCTCTTTATCTTTTTAATTAATTTATATATTATATATAGTATATATATTTATTAGATTTAAAATAAGACTATCAAGTTTTAAGTTGTTAAGAAATGGGTTTTTTTTAATATTAGCCTTTACTTATTTTTATTTACCCTTTATACTATTCTGATTTCTTGATTCTTATGAGGCCACACAGGTGATTAAAAGTTTATTTTATGTTAAAATGTTTGCTGGATATCCTGTTTGTTCCTTAAAATCCATTCCCAAACATTCTCTAGCCTACTCTTCATCCAAGGAGGCTATGTTACAACACATCAATAGGCTCCCTTAATACTGCTGGTTCCTATTGATTCTGACAATGGGAAATTCTACAGGTGATCAAAGGGTTGGAGAAGGATGAGGACATGAAGTTTACTTCCTTAGTCTTTCCCTGCAGGGTGACCCTGTACTAGGGCTGTCCCTTAACTAAAGGTCAACGTTCCTCTGAAGGAAGCCCTTTTACCCTATTTTCTCATTTTAGGTTCCTGTAACTGGTAACCTCCCTGGCTGAGGAGCGGTAACAGACCTGCTGCTAACAGCCCACTGGGTATGACATTGCTCTTTGTGGTTTCTCTGCACCTTGTCCACATCTTTGTAAATAATTTTTCATAAGCCCTCCTTAAAAATAGTAGACAATTTTTGTGTCATCTATTTTATGTTCTATAACTTATACAAACTAGGTTTTTATCTTGATTATAAATCCTCCACCCCCAGTCCTGGCCCCAGCTCTTTCTAATACGTTTAGATTACTCATGTGTGTTTCTTTTTTTGTTTTGAGGTTTGCTTCGGTGACTCCCAATAGGCATAGCTTTTACTTTTTCCACCAATTTCCTATTTTTCTATCAAAAAATTGTATGCATCACTAAAATAAATTGAACTTCAAGTATTGTTTTTAAATGTTCTCAGAAAAGATCTATGAGCAAAACCTTCACAAAGTGAACAATTTGCAGTTGAAAAGCAAATCCAATTACCAGTAGTCAAGTTCTCAGGCTTCTTGGTGGTGGTATTTGTAGCTGATTAAATTTCTTCTAATTATATGTGTAGGCACACAACATGAGAATTAAATGAAATATATTACCTCTTTGGGAAATAACACTGTATTCCTGAAATAGCATTATGAATGTGGCGCTGTGCTTCAGATAAGTGAAAACACAGTTAGCATTTTGTGTTTAGACCGAATATATTCTTATTGGGTTTATACAAAACAGTAAGTAGAAAATGAAATGTAATACAGAGGAAGATTCCATTTAGTTATTTTAAAAAGCTAGAATAATTTTTGTTTTAATTTATTAACATCTTTCACCTCTCTTACTTTTCTTCAGCTTAGCTAAAAAAATAAAGGTCATTTTTAAAAATGAATATTTTCATATGGTAAAAACATTAAATCCTTTGAAGGTGTTTCTAAAACAAACAAATAAAAAAAATCTTGGTTAGGCATTTATTAGGTAGCTAGAGACCTGGTGCATGAATTTGTGCACTGATGGGGGGTCCTACCAGCCCACCTCAATTGGGGCCAATCGGGCTGGGACGGCTGGAGGGAGGGGCCACAGGCAGTTGAGCTCCCGATTGAACTCCCAGTTGAGGGGACAATTTGCATATTAGCCTTTTATTGTATAGCAGGAATTATCTAGTCAAAGGCAAACTAAAAAAAAAAAAATGTAGCTAAACTCTTTATAATTTTTAATAGACTTTATTTTTAGAGTAGTTTGAAGTTACAGTAATACTGAGCAGATGATACAGAAAGTCCCTATATACCCCCTGACCTCACACATGCAGAGCCTTCTCCATGATCAACATCCCCATCAGAGTGGCACCTTTGTTATAATTGATGAGCCTGCATTGACACCTCATCATCGTTCAAAATCCATAGTTTACATTGGGGTTCACTCTTAGTATTGTGCATTCTATGGGTATAGACTAATACATAGTGGTTATATCCCTCATTACAGTATCATACAGAACAGTTTAACTGCCCTAAAGCACTATTCTCAACCTCTATGCTCAACCTGTTTCTCTCTCAGCCCCAACCTCTGGCAACCACGGATCTTTTTACTGTCTCAGTAGCTTTGCCTTTTCCGGAATATCATATAATTGGAATTATACAACATGCAGCTTCACAGATTGGCTTCTTTCCCTTTGTATTCTATATTTATTCTTTTGTATCTTTTCCTAGTTTCTTTCTTTTTAGTGCTGAATGTTCCATTTCCTGGATATACTATAGTTTATCTATTCACCTACTGAAGATACCAGCATCTTGGTTGCTCCCAAGTTTGACAATTATACATAGAGCTGCTATAAACATGGGTGTGCAGGCTTTTTGTGTACTGTTTTCAATTATTTGGGGTAAATACCAAGGAGTACAATTGCTGGATCATATGGTAACAGAATGTTTTATTTTTTAAGAAACTTCCAACCTGCCTTCCAAAGCGCCTACGACCTTGTGTTCTCACCAGCGATATATGAGAGTTCCTGTTGCTCACATCTTTGCCAACCTTTGATATTATCAATGTTTGGAATTTTGGCTACTTCATAGATGTGTAGTGGTAATTGATTGTTGTTTTTATGTGAAATTTTGACATCAAAGATGTACACCTTGCCTGGCTCTGTCAGAAGTGTAGATGGTTAGATAGCTACACATTTCAACCCACCATCTTCTCATACTGCTAAACACAGACAAATGAGAAAGAAGG
>PVJC01027784.1:0-23036 GCA_004026665.1 Murina feae
CAAAAGCTGGTGGTGGGCCAGCCTTGCTCTGTGTGCTGTAGTTTTCTGACTCTCATTTTCAATGTTGATTTCCTAGAAATATTAATAACAGTACAAAGTATATGTTTATGGGGAAGCAGGGGTTGTGCTTGGGATTATGTCTTTGATTAGTTGCGATGGTTATACTCAGACACAATTTGAGTCAGCAATTAGAAGCTCAGGCTAACCAATTATATGTACAAAACCAGAAAAATTTATAGATGCTATGGTCTCAGCAAGGTTCTTCTCAAGGCATGCAATGTGAGAGGGAAGGTGTAGTATTGGCAGCTGTCTTGAAGATGCTGATGAGCCAGATCTGACAAGTTCATGTGACTTATTTTAGCCCCATTTCAAAGAGCCCATAAGAAAGAGCAGGCTTGGCAAACTCACTTACCTACAGGGACTAGTAGGTAGTCTAAATGAGCAAAGCTCCAAGAGAAAGAAAAAAAAAAAGGGCTCTGAAGTTGTGTGTATTTGATACAGATACACACGTAGGGCATATTAGACATGCAAGAATATTCTTCACTTCCACTAAGAAATAAGTTTTTTCTTAGACTTCTTAAGACACACAGCCCTTTCAGTATATCTTTTGTCTCCTACTTTTGATAGAGATATGGGAGCTGGCAAGTACTTCTCTACTAAAAGAGGAACAGCACTGCAAAAGCCACACTGCTGGTGTAGTGTGGGCATGAACAGGGGTTAGGTGGGACTCCGGTGCACTTCGGGAGAGCGTGCATCTTCTACAGCAGAAGGCCGGTCCTCTTCCCGCTCATGGCTGCCATATGGAAATGCAGGCCTTGGTGTTGCCAGATCTCCACATTTTTTAGCGAGACTGGCAATCTAGATTTCTAAATAGAAGTGAACGATTTTTAAAATTTGGCTCATAAAAAAATCTACCATTTTGAGCTGAGAAAAATATATTTGTAGATCAAATCAGGTTCTTGACTTTGCCCTAGGGAATGTATCTCATTTATATTGACTATCTATTTTGCTGCATAACAAATAAGCCCCAAACTTAGTGGCTTCAAACAATGAACATTTATTACCTCACTGTGTTTGTGGTTGGGACTTTGGAGACAGCTCAGCTGAGGGGTTCGGGCTCAGGGTCTCGACTCTGGTTGCTGTCAAGATGTGGGCCTGCGATTGTCTAAAGGTTTGGGACCTTAGGCCAAGATAGGCTAGGAAGTTGTAATGCCTTTTTTGACTTGATCTTATGCTGTTCACATCAGCCATATTCTATTTATTAGAAGGGACTCACTCCTGCATTCAAGGGAGGGGAAATTAGGCTTCACTTTTTTTGGAAAAGGAGTGTCAGAGTGTTTGTGGATATATTTTAAAAACTGTCACACTTAAGTCCTGTTATTTAATTCTCAAATCCTGGATCTGGGCTTAAACTCCACACTTTAGAATCTTTTTCCTGCCTTTTATTTTTTTATTTTATTATTTTTTTAAATTTTCCTTGAAATTTTCTGCTTTTGGCCTTTGACCTTCAACAGCTCTTTTTTTTTTTTTTTTTTTTTTTTTTTTAACAACTCCTTTTTTGATCAGGGATCAATGTATTGCTTACTTGTCTGACTCTGAACAGCACAAACTGGGATTTAACTGCCAGGTTGTGTGTGTGTGTGTCTGTGTGTCTGTGTGTGTCTGTGTGTGTGTGTCTCTACAGAGAGGAGGAGAAAGATTAAGGTAGGACTTGATGAATGTGAATGAAAGTGGATCCTAGTGAGTGAGTGATCTTTTTTTTTAAAGCAGTGACAAGAAAGCAGTTTTATTGTTCCTTATTTTTTACACTCCATCAAATGATGATTAATTAATCCCATCCTTCAAACTAACATGTACAAAGAACATGAGATGGTCCCCACTTTTCAGACCTTTATAGCCTATATAGAAAAAAAACAAGATTTTTTAGAGGAGAGAAAGTTTGTACTGAGTCTTGAAAGATAAGAAAAAGTCAGCCAAGTGGTAGAGAGGAAAAGGGGGAGTACTATATAATAAAAGAGAAATATACAAATTAGACTTAGACATCATGACCAGCTCAGGAGGCTGCATCACGACCAGCTCAGAGCATGCCCCCAGCTCCAGCAGACACACACCACACACCAGCCCTAGTGCCACCCAGCTCCGAGGCTACTCCCTCAGGGGGTTCGGAACAAGGCCCCTCGTGGACCCATGAACCTGCCCAGGGGAACGTGCTCCAAGCCTCTGCAGCCAGATTGTGGCTTAGGCCCACTCCCCTAAGCCATCAGTAGGTCAAGGCTGGACTGAAGAACACCCACCCAGTGCACGAATTTTGTGCACTGGGCCTCAAGTAGAAGGATAGTTTCAGCTGGAATAAGAAATCTCTCTGGTTTGGGGCTTAGCAGGGAATGCCTGCTCCCCAGTTTTGAGGGCCATGCTATAGCCCAGGATTGCCTTTTGTGCTCACTTTCTTTATTTTAAAATATATTTTATTGATTTTTTTACAGAGAGGAAGGGAGAGAGAGAGTTAGAAACATCGATGAGAAAGAAACATCGATCAGCTGCCTTTTGCACACCCCCATGGGGGATGTGCCTGCAACCAAGGTACATGCCCTTGACCAGAATCGAACCTGGGACTCTTCAGTCTGCAGGCCGATGCTTTATCCACTGAGCCAAACTGGTTACCGCGGTGTTTACTTTCCGTTGCATGGCTTAAAATGACAGACGTTTATTTTATAGTTTTATAAGGTTAGAATTCCAATACAGTTTTCACTGGGCTGAAGTCAGGGTGTTGGCAGGACCGTGTTCCCTTTGAAGGCTCCAGTGGAGAATCTGTTTCCTTGCTTTTTCTGGCTTCTGGATGTTGTCCACATTCCTTGGCTCATGGACCTCTTCTTCCATCTTCCAAGCCAGTGTGTTGAGTCTTTCCTGCCTTTTCTCCCATTGTCACATCTCTCTCCCACTGACTATTGCTGGGAATGGCCTTTTTCTTTTAAAGACTAATGTGACACATTGAGCCCATTGGATAATTCATGCTGCCCTTATCGTAATCTATAAAGTTAACATATGTACAGAGTCTGGGGATTAGGGCATGAACATCTTTGGGGGGCATTATTCTTCATTTCTATTTTGATATTTATAAGAAAAAAGCTAATACATGTACCGTGAAAACTATTTATTAGAGCCAGTAAATCTGTAGGATGATCAAGTTTCTTTTGGAACTTACCCTTTCTTAGCATGATTCCAATACCCTTGGCCGTGGCTTGCCCTGGCTCTAATAGCTGAAAACACTTTCATCGGTTAGAGAGCATTAGGCCATTCATCATGTTTACCCCTCTCTCTTTCTCTCTCTTTTTTAATTATCCTTTCCCTGGATGTACCTGCCTTTCTGAAATAGCCAATCAAGTCAACAGACATCCTTTAAGAGGCTAAAGAATCTCAGGTACCACGAAAAAGGGATAAAAAAGACTAAAAGGTAGTACTTGCTTCAAAGCACCAACACTCGAGTACACAGAAATACAGAACACTCCAAGTCAATGTCAACTTTTATTGAGATACATGAGCAGATATGTAGAAGTGAATTTAAGGTAAATCTTCTAAGCATGTGTGAATTCTGAGATTGGAGAATGGAATTCAGAATGGGAGCAGGGCCCAGCAGAGAGGGTCTTCGCTGAATAGGAAGTGACTGGTGACAGGTGAGAGAGGATCAAGGATCTCCCAAGGGAGCTGACCTGCCTGGAATCTTGCAGTTTTTAAAAAAAGCAACCAGAGTGTAAACTTGCAAAAGACTTTCACCTGAGAGATTTTGGGTCTCTTCTAAACGCAGTGGAGATTTGGGGTGGAGAGGTGGTGTCTCACCATGGTTTTGCCTGATCTTATTTCTTGTTTCCCCACATCGCATGAGCCCCACCCAACTCTCTTTGGTTTCCCCTCTCATAAGCCTCACAGTTCTTCTGATCCTTTCTAACTTTAGCGATGACCCACTTACTCTGAATGGTGTTTCGCAGACTGAAGAGAAGTGTGGACAGCCTTTTCAGTGCGACTGGAGGCTCTAGGGCAGTGGTTCTCAACCTTGGCTGCACATTAGAAGAATCATCTGGGAATCTTTTTAAAATCCTGATTTCTGGGCCTCATCCTCCGGAAATTCTGTTTCTTTGTTACTAATGTTGTGGCCCCACCCCATAGCAAAGAAACAGAATTTCCGGAGGATGAGGCCCAGAAATGAGGATTTTAAAAAAGATTCCCAGGTGATTCTAATGTGCAGCCAAGGTTGAGAACCATTGCTCTAGAGGATAGACTCACAACTGAGGTCAGGACGATTTTTCCTGAAATGATGCTAAAACTTCCTTTGACTCCTCGAACCACATGTCATCCCTCAGTTAGAACCAAAGTGAATGAAAAACCGCTGGAACGTGGTCTTAAAAGAAAACACAGATTTCAGCCAGGCAATTTCAAAGTAAACCCCGGAATGAATAACCTGTCAAATGCCACCCTCAAGCCATAGGCGAAGCCAGAAGCCCAATTTAATGACCCAACTGCGAAGACTAAGAGATTAGAGCTAAGGTCTCACTAGGAGGGTTGCAATGTCCAGTGGTGGGGGATAGTGGTGGCTAGCAAGCCCTCTTAGCTGTCCAGATGAGAAATGGAGGTATTATTAGTCGATTTCCTCAAAGTTGTCCCCATTTAGGCCCCTGAAGAAATCCTAGAATAAAATGAGATGTACCAAAGAAGAAAAATCCATAGAAGAAGGCAAATGGAAAACCGCAGAAATCACTTTATGCAGACCAACGAGACAGGCCATATTACTCTCTTACTGTAGGTGAGATTTATATTATTAATGACTTTGTGTATAGTGTGTCTGCTTTTCCTTGTTTCATGAATTTAAGCACCGATGAAAAAGAGAGTCACGCCTGGTGAAAGCAGACACTTAATAACTTTCTGTGATGTGCTGTCAACGAATCTATGGACGGAAGAAAACAACCTCCACTAGGACTAATTGGCACCGCCAAACTCTGTCTTGTCCCCCGCTGCTTTGAACTTCTGGGTCTGCTTTCAGAGGGACCAGGCTATTGCCTGGAGCTACTGCCTTCCATTGCCGTATTTCTGCCTGTTATTTATTTTGACGTTTTAATAATGCGCAGCTTTGAGAATGGAGCTATCTCCGCTGTTTTATGTGGGCAATGGTTTCTACGCCCTGAGAACCATTTAAATGAAACTCTTTTGTATCTGAAGAAATTGATGCTGCTGCTTGGTAAACGTATTTCAAATGAATCGTTATACATGTAAATAATTTGCCCTCTGGTGGGTAATGAATAAGGCCACTGGTTTCGGCAGCCGCACTCTTTTTATGCTCTTCATAGCAGTCCTAGGTCTGTGTGTGACAGATATGCAAAATTCCTCTCAATAAGGGCTGCGTAGGGTGTGCTATAATTTTGAGACCAGCCATTTCCTACTGTAGTGCCAGCTTAAGTGGATTTAATAGATTAGTGTCTTCTCTAAAGGTTGTAAATGTAAATGCCTTAGGGACCAGATGGGCAGCAAACACGCGTGAAACAGCCTGATATAAGACGAGAAGGAGTATTGGAGCCTGTGGAGAACTGGAGAAGGCACATTACACCTTCCAATTCAAAAATTAAAACAAGACTAAAGCTCTTTGGCTGCACATTATGTCTGCAAGCTGAAACATATTGGCTCTCGGTTGCCAGCCCTTGTATCTAGAGCTAGATTATATGCTAGTCTACCAGCCCGTCCTAGATTCATCTTCATATCATATTGAACGTTCTCAGTGTCTTTTTGCTGGACAATGATTATTTTTTTCCCTAAGAAAAGAGGGCTATTACAGAGTTCACTAGAAATAAGTATTTCAGTATTGTTTGAATTATAATTTATACTTTTAAGCAGTTATAAGCAAGACTGTCATACGTATATGTTGAGCATGTGTCAAAGATTGGCTTAACACAATAATGAGAGAAAAGCAGGGTGGTCAGTCCAGCTCTGAGAGGAGCTTGGAATGTTTAGTTGCTGAAAGAAAGAATCCTGAACAAGGATTCTATTTTACAAGACAAGAAACTGTAACCTTGAAGAGATCATTGATGTGTCTAATAAATAAAAATAATGTGCAACTTATCAATCTTCAGAAGGTAGCATCTAACTCACAGCATGTGGGCCCTGATCATCAGTAAATAGGAAGTCAGACAAAGGTTATGTAGCTCCTAGAACAGCACTTTTTTCTGTCACATAAAGTAATCCAGGGATGTTGTGGAAATGCAGATTCTGGGCACACAGAATGGAGCCTGAGGTATGACGGCATTTCTGACAAGATCTCAGGTAATTCTGATGCTGCCGGTCCAAGCGAAGCCACAGACCTGTTAAACAGGTGAGCCTGTTGGACAATGCTCACATATGTCTTTGAACAGGCACATGGTAATTTTTTATTTTTTCAAATTATTTTTTTAAAAAATATACTTTATTGGTTTTAGAGAAGAAGAAGAAGAGAGAGAGAGAGAGAGAGAGAGAGAGAGAGAGCGAGAGCGAGAGAGAGAGAGAGAGAGAGAGAGAGAGAGAGAGAGATGGAGATAATAAAAGAGACTCATTGATTGGCTGCCTCCTGCACGCCCCCACTGGGGATAAAGCTGTCACCCAGACATATACCCTGATGGGAATTGAACCATGACTTCCTGGTTCATAGGTTGATGGTCAACCACTGAGCCATGCTGGCTGGGCAATCTTTTAAACTTATTTTCATATTTGATACTGTTTTCTAAGGACTGGATTAACAGCAGGTAAATTCTGTGTGGTGAGAGATGAGTGTATTCAGGACTTATTCTGGGCCTGAAGATGGACCCTGGAATCTAGCAATGCCGTGTCATTGGTTCTGTTTTACGTGTCTGCCCTCACATTCTCCTACCTCCTGCTATTTTGCCATATGTCTTCTAGCATTGAATTGTTCAGGAATGCACAAACAGAAACTTGCTGATAAGGTAAATTTAGGAGCTAGTCCTAGGAAAATATTGACTTATCTTCTCACAAATATTAGGAAATGTAAGGGGCTCCTTTCACCAGATGGTGAATCTCATCCTATGATGCAGATGGCTTCAATTCAGTCTATTCATTTCTCACATCAGAAAGGCATTTGAACAGAAAAAACTGTGCATCACTCTTAGGAGAAAGCAATCAGTATGAATACACCACAGATGTTTTCCAAGCAGAACAAATCAGCCCATGGCCCAGTTGAAATTTTCCCTGAGAGTTTTAGGTCATCCGTTCAGTTCTGTTGACCCCAACTCATGTTTCTGTTCACTTTCTGTTGGAAGGAATTCTGTTGCTGGGTCTTCCTATGGTGGTGAGAGAGGTGTCTTGGCCCAGGGTAATGAAGGAACAAGCAAACTTTCCCAGAATCTGTTCTCAGAACTCTAGTCTAATGAAATGATATTATGAGTTCTGTAAAAGGAGGGATCCATGGACAAATAGATTCGGGAAACACTGAGTTAAAGTGAAAAGCTTTGTTTATGAAGTGCAGGACTTTTCAGAACCCTTAATAAGATAAGGTGCAGAACAGATCAACACAAGTGACAAAAATTTATTTTTCCAAGTTTATCATGCTATCTCCATTTTAAGATGGAATTGGTTGTAAAACACATCCTTCATTTAATAGTTTTATTTTTTAAGGGGGAAAAAAGATTCAGCTGGCATTTATTTATTTATATTTTATTGATTTCAGAAAGGAAGGGAAAGGGAGATAGAAACATCGATGATGCCTCCTGCACTCCCCCTACTGGGGATTGAGCCCACAACCCAGGCATGTGCCTTTGACTGCAATCGAACCTGGAACTGAAACCAGCCAGGGCCAGCATTTTTTTTTTTTTTTTTTTACATTGTAAAATGAGGCTCCATTTTGGAAATGTTAAAAAAAGGTTAAAAAGAAAAAAAAGTGAACTTGAGAAACTATATTATATGGTCAAAGAAGTCTATTTTTTATAAATGTGTATTAGCATCCCAGACTATTAATATTTCAAGGAGCACAGTTTAGGAGATACAAGTCTAGAATATTTTTTGAAAGGGTTGAATTCATTGTGAGTAGAGACCAGCTAACTTTTATTTATTTTTTTGCAGGAAAGAAAATCATAAAATCAGTAATACAGGATTCTGTGTATACTTTATCAAAACAAATAATTTATCTGTTCCAAGTGAAGTTATTTGCATTCATTGGGGCTTTTGATGGCCATGAATCAAGTGTGTTTGAATTTTCAGGTATAACCGGTACTTTCGCATGCTGAGAGCGGCAATAAAATGTACATTCAGTCTTAAACTAATCATCAACTGTAATTCATATTAGAAGTGTAATGTAAAGGCAACCTTAGTTTATGAATTGCCCATTAATGTTTTCCTGCCTGCCGAGGACATCAGCTTATTTCCAGGTTTCTCATGTTCTTGCCTGCTTGGCTGGAAGTTGGGAACGTTCAGATGTTTTTAACAGGAAGGTCTAGCCCCGGCCAGAGCTTGCTTGGAGCATTGTCCTATACACCAAAAGGTGGCAGTTTCCATTTCTGGTCAGGGCACATACTCAGGTTTCAGGTTTGATCCCCATTCAGGCCGGGTATAGGAGGCAACTGATCAATATTTCTCTCTCACATTAATCTTTCTCTCTCTCTGTTTCTCCCTTTCTTTCTCTAAAAAAAAAAAAAAAATCAATTGAAATAAAAACATTGGGACTTCTTTCCAATCTAAAAAAATAAAAGAAAGCTCTAGTTCCTTCTGAAGATGGATGACATTAGAAGTGATCATTTCAGTTTCTCTGCAGAAAGCTTGAGTTACTAAGCCCCAGGCTTATTTAGTGCATGTAGCACCTTTGAAGTAGTTCAAGTGTTTGGATCATTTGACAGACAGCTAACAAAAGGCTGGAAGGAATGTACTTATATATATTTTTAATTGAGATGTCTGGGTGGAGATCAGTTTGTGTGTTATTTCCAAGAGTAACTTAACTAAAAGTTACTATCTCTTCCGACTCATTGCTTTCACTTTTATACCTTCTACGCACATAGAAAAGTAGTAACGCTCGTAAAGAACGCTGTATTTCTTTCACTAGCCCCACAGAGCGTGTTCAGGTCTTTTTCAGTTTTCCCCATTCGCTTCCCTCAGTCTCTTTCCACTGGGGTGCTCCAAGGCCACACCTCCTTCTGACGATAGGTGCCTTCTGAGAATTTTGATAGAGGAGCTAAGACTATTTGGCTCTATCTCTTTGTGTATTTTTCATGTATGATATTCCTCGTTGCCATTATGAGGTGTGTGCCATCTATTCACATCATGATGAGAATACCACCATTATTTGGAATTTGAACAATGAGCTCTAGCCCGGCTGGTGTGGCTCAGTGGTTGAGCATCCACCCATGAACCAGGAGGTTACGGTTTGATTTCTGGTCAGGGCATATTCAGGAGGCAGCCGATAGATGAGTCTCCCTCATCACTGAGGGTTCTCTTTCTCTCTCTCCCTTCTTCTCTGAAGTCCATAAAAATATATATTTAAAAAAGGGCTCTAGATTGCCTACTGTGTTTAGAAACAAATCCATTTGCAATCCAGAATAGTTGCATATTTTTGCAACTCAGTTCTTTCTTCATCATTTATAACTATGTCCTAGGGGCTTCTATTATAGAAATGCAGATGAAGAAACAAACAAACAAAACCAAACCCCACAACCTACTTTAGGTATTTGGAAACTCATGAAAATGGAGCTGCTTTGGTAACTGTTCATTCTCTGTGTGCTGACTGAGCTCTATGCCCACTCAATTTTATCCACGTAAATGCTACAAGTCAAGTTCCCTCAGCACTCTATGAAGCTGCTATTCAGGGTGTTTGATTGGCAGTGTGTGGTGTGGTGTGATGTGGAAAGTTCTGAATCTGAAGTTCGCTCAATGGGGCTCGAGTGCCAGATTTCCCCCCCCTGATTTGTTGACATACTGGAGGCCCGGTGCGTGGGGTCCCTCAGCCTGGCCTGCAACCTCTTGCAATCCTGGACCCGCAAGGGATGTAGTAGTGCTCAAAGTGCCAGGCAGTTCCGGGGGGAGCCTGAGCCCAGGGCCAGGTGCTGCTCCTGCTCTTGGCCCTGCTGTGTCTGTCGCTACAGCTGGGTAGCGCTGCTGTGGAGGCAGGAGAGGCTCGCACAGCCACAGCTGTGAGCCTGGCATTTGGCACCATCAGTCAACTGAGTGGTTCTCCTGCTGTGGGAGCACTGAACACCAGGGGGCAGCTCCTGCATTGAGCGTCTGCCCCCTAGTTGTCAGTGCATGTCATAGTGACCAGTCAAATGGTTGACCAGTTGCTTAGGGTTTTATATATATAGATAATGGACACATAACAATGTATAAGTTTAAGGTAAATAACTTGACATAATACACTTATATACTGCAAAATGATTAGTTAGCTAACACCTGTATCATGTCACATAATTGCCATTTCTTTTTCTGTGTGGTGAGACATTTAAGATCTATTCTTTTAGAAATTTTCAAGTATATAATATAGTATTATAATCACCACGCTGTGCATTAGATTTCCCAGAACTTATTTATCTTATTATTAGAGACTTGTACCCTTTGACTAATTCTTCCTTTTATGAGTTTGGCATTTTAGATTCTACACACAAGTAATTTCATACAGTAGTTGTCTTCCTCTGTCTGACTTATTTCACTTAGCATAATGCCCTCTAGATCCATTCTTGTTATTGTAAATAGCAGAATTTCCTTCTTATGACCGAATAACACACACACACACACACACACACATAATTGATGGACACTTAGTTTGTTTCCATATCTTGACTATTTGAATAGTTCTGCAATAAACATGGAGGTGCAGATATCTCTTTGAAATCCTCTTTTTATTTCCTTTGGATATATACTCAGAAGTGGGATTGCTATATTGTACGGTAGTTCTATTTTTGTTGTTGTTGTTGTTAAATCTCCATATTGTTTTCCATAGTGGCTATACCAATTTATGTCCTTACCAACAGTGTAAAAGGGTTCCCTTTTCTCTACATCCTCATTAATATTTGTTATCTCTCTCTCTTTTTTTTTTGATGATATAAGTGCCAGCTTTGTTACTTCCTAACCTTGTACTCAGGGACAAATTACATGATCTCTTTGTGCCTCAAATGTCTTCTTAAAATGGTGATGTTCTTCCATCCAGTGCTGAATGAAGAGCAAATGAGATGAAATACGTCAGTGATGTATGCCATGCCATTATCTACCTCATACCCAAGTTCGATAGTACTTGATCTTACCTTACCTAAGAAATCCTAACCTCACCTAAGGAACTGTATTATAATTTAAGCACATTTAAAGTCACTTTAAGACCTGAAATCTTCTGGGTCTTCATCTAGAGCTAACTTCTCTCTATGATTGGAAAGCACTGACATTGAGCCTTTCTTACTTTTTCTTCTCAAAGTAAGCCAGAATGCATTCATCAAGCACAGAAGACTTTTGCAGTCATTTCAATTTCCATAAAGATGTACAAAAGAAGGAGTCTTCTGGTTTAACTACAATGGAGCAGGCTCTCAAAATCTTACACTTGTATTAACAGAAATATCTGTGGTGTAATTCCATTTCTAGCAAAAGCATAGAGAAGATGGTTGGGGTTTTTTCTTTTTATGAGCTAGAATAGCAGAGGTAACATTATATTAAACTATAGGAATTTAATTACCCCATTCCACAAATGTAGTTTTCATATAAAAGAGTCAAAAGGATTTTCAGAGCTATTCTTCTGAACTGTGATATAAAAACCCCGAATGCATTCAGCAGATGTGAAATGTATTGCTGTACATTATGAGCCACCACAATGAACGGAAGCACAAAGGGGCACACGGCGTGACGCCGAACACACAGCGATTGAAAACCTCTTTGCTCCCTCCTCAGAAATATTGTGAGTTGCTTAGAGGTTTGTATGCTTGCCACTGTAAGGATGGCACGTTTGGGGTATTTCTGATGGGTGGATTTCATACTGAGGAAAGGTTTCGCAGAAAATGGAAATGCTGTCATTTGAGGGCTTAAATCCAGAGTAGGTGTAAGTAAGAATGCTGGGAGGGTTGGGAGGGATCAGTCACCTAGAGGCCTCATCCTTCTTCCCAGGGTCTGCAAGTCTGTCTTTGAAGTGTCCATAAAAAGTCATTCCCTGAGCACTGAAGGGAAGGCTGAGGCAGGGCGACTGGGGAGCTCCTTTACTGAAAAGTCTGTACAAAAACCGTTGTTTCTCCTCCTTATTACAAAAGTAAAGGATATTCATCGGAGAAAAGATATTTAAATGAATAAATAAGGAAAAGAATATAAAGATCATTTGCAACATCATGGTACACTGTTAACATTTTGGTCCATAGCCTTCTAGTTTTCCTGCAAAGTCCAGTTTGCCAAGTCAAGTAAGAACTAAGTAAAAGCGAATCCTAGTTTTGGGAAAAGGAGCAACGAGGTGTTCATCCATTTACCAAAGGCTGGTGCTGTCAGGAGAGGCTTTATCTTTTATATCAGCAGAAGAAAGAACAAGTTGGAAGTCCTCTTAGAAATATGGGGTTTATGACTTTTTGCTCACATAAGCTGCAGTGTTGTTTTTTTAAAAATATATTTTATTGATTTTTTACAGAGAGGAAGGGAGAGGGATAGAGAGTTAGAAACATCGATGAGAGAGAAACATCAATCAGCTGCCTCCTGCACACTCCCCACTGGGGATGTGCCCGCAACCAAGGTACATGCCCTTGACCGGAATCGAACCTGGGACCTCTCGGTCTGCAGGCTGAGGCTCTATCCACTGAGCCAAACCGGTTAGGGCAAGTTGCAGTGTTTTAGTGAACATCATATGTAGCTAATGAGTTTCATTTGCTTTTTCTTTCTTTTTTTTTTTTTTGAGTTGTTCAATACGACTTTTTATTTTAAATTAAAAAGTTGGTTTCCATATATATTTTAATATTCAGTCTTGAAATGTTGCATTAGTCTTGTCACCATTAGTGAGGGCTACTTTCACCAATATTCACCTTCCTTTTGTTCTCGTTTTGAGTAAGATCATAACATCTCTCCTCATAGCACTTGATCTCAGAAAATCATACCATAGGGAGTAAAAGAGAAAACTGGAATAAAATAGAGTGAACCCCCCAGTATACTATACTCTTGGTTTTCCTTGAGCCTGTATATCTAAGGGAACTGCTAGTGAGGCAGTATATGTAGTGGGTAATTCAGAGTGCAGACTTTACAATCAAATGACCTAGGTTCACAGTTAGGCTCCATCACTCACTGGCTGGGTAACCTTGGGTAAATTAATTAACCTCTCTGTGCCCTAGTTTCTTCATCTTCAAAATGAGAGCAATGATGCTATCAAGTCTTATAGATCTGTGGGGGCTTAATGAGATAATGCACTGTAAAGTGCGAAGTGTCCTATAAATGCTCGCTAGTGAATATGATACGACTGTGCCTTCGGTATCCAGGTGGCCACATCAGTAAGACTCAAGTACAGGCAAGGCCCCTGTAGAGGATTTCTACTCTTCCATGTGTCCTTGGGTAATTCTCTGACTTTCAAGAACTCAGGTTTTCTCTTCTGAAATGCGGTTGATAATACAAAGGGGTTTTAGATGGAGATAGCGTGCTCCCTTGCAACGGGAAGGGCTTTAACCATAAATAAGAAAGGGAAGACCTCCTTTAAAAGATGTCAACTTTCTCCCTGGAGATGGAGGAGGCCTCCCCTGACTTAATTAGCACACCTCCCTTGAGTGAACATAAAGAAAGGCAAGTCGCAGAAAACAGCCTGGGAAAAACAGATGAATAAATATTGTTTGTGCCAGCGAAAGCACATGAAATATGAAACGCTGACTAAACTTTTCAAGCAGATTAGGAGTGATGCTGTTCATTGATACATGCAACCCTCCCTTAATAACTAAAGAAAGCAATAAATTTGGGTTTTCAAACCTTGGCTGCTCCTCCTTATGAATTTGTTTCTGAGAATTCAAGCCAGGTGTTTGCACTTTGGCTGTAAGATGGCTGCATTAACATAGAAGTATGCGAAGAAGCTATCGGGAGAGTTCCAAAAGATGTCATTTGCTCTCATTTCGATGCATTTTCTGGATGTGTCTCCCTCCATGTTGGTAGCAGGGATCCTATGTTGGTGTCTGATTATCAAGGTCTCAGAGTTCTCTGTCATAAAACAAGGGCACATATCTTAAAATGGCATGCTTTACAAACATCTAAATGTTTAGCTTTCACAAAAACTTTTTGGGGATGTTCAGCTATTCCTCCCTCAAATATAATTGGGAAGACTTAGTTCTCCCAAGATTAAAGTCAAGGCTATCATTGGTAGGAAAAGGAGCACTGGATTCTGCTTCTCCGCTCAGGTGATCTAGCAAAGGTATGACCTTGTTGGATTCCTGCTAAATATCGCTTTTACAACTCTGATAGAATCAATGATGGCCCATTCATTTACTCACTTGGTAATATTTACTGAGCCTCTACTCTGTGCCAAGCATGGGTAATTCAGTTGTGAACTAGGTAGACCTGGTCCCACCTCTTGGGGACTTAGAGTCTACTGAAGGATACTGATGGGGGTTTAAATATCACTTGATAAGTGCAAAGATAGGGGAAGGAGGGCATTTACATCTGTTTCAGGATGTGGGATGGATGATCAAAGGTGGTTTCCTAGGGGAAGACTTTCTCAGCAGTCAAATTGGTAATTTTTAATTTGCTGTTATATATACTTACTGATAGAGCAGAGGTTAATAGTTTAGGAATATTTTACATCTCAGTGAATTATCTGCATATTGGAAAGCTCCTTCGATTGGGTTTCAGGAACTGTTGAGCTGTAATTAAGCCCATAATCTTCTACCCAGAGGAATTTCTCTATAGAATTTGAGCCAGAGACAAGATGAGTCAGCCACAAAGACAACCATGGTCTTTATCACCTCAGAGCAGGAAACTGTCACCTACATTATAGCTTTTACACCAGCTTAGCATTTGAGTCTCCTAATGCCCCTTCAAAATAAGCAGGACTCATACGATGGTCCCCTAACACAGTCCCTGTAGCCACAGGGTGCTGGACACACAACTGGGGCTCAGTGAACATTCGGCAAGGAAAGGGTTCCTCATTTTATAAATGAATAAGTGGAGGCTTGGAAAAGTGAAAAGACTTGCTCAAGACCATACAGTAAATAATGGCAGGGACAGAATGATTAGGTTTTCTAATACCAATCTCTTATACCAAACCACTTCCTAGGAGTGTAGAATGTCAGGGCAAGGTGTGACCAGGTGAAGCAGCAAAGGCAGGCGCTCAGTGTCCTGGAGGCCGGTTATGGTTACAGAAGTGGGATTCAGACTCAAGTCTTGCTATCCCCTGGGATTACAAATCAGTTCTCACTAATGTCTCTGGGGACAAAATAATTACATATTTAGCTTGTGCTATGTTACTTGGCTGATCCAGAGGCTATAAAGGCAATGAAGACACTTTCCCAGGGCAAGCTATAGAACGATGGTTTCAGGCAAGCTAGACGGACCCCTGTCTTTTCTGACACACAGCTCACCTATAAAGAACATAGCATAAATTCCAGGGGTCTGCAGTGTCCAAGTCACTGAGGGGTCTGAGAAAGAGGGAGAACAGTGTTGTGTAGTACAAACAAGATAGATATTTGGGGTCAGGCACAACTGATTCCAATCCAGCTTTATCAGCCCTAAACTTGCCTAAGTTTACTCAATCAAGTCTCAGTGACCCTATCTGTAAAATGGGGGATTTACATAGTGAGCATTTCATACATGTTAGTCATTCATTTTATTTTCTCCATTTTATGGACAAAGGAACCTAAGACTGAGAAAGGCTAAATAACTTTCCTACGGTGAAGTAAATGGCAGAGCCTGCCCTGGAACCCTCGTTCTTTCACTCCACAGTCAATGCGCTGAAACCACCATATTATATCGCCTTCATAGCACCTGCCTCTCGAGGCGTGAGCATGAAGTCAAGTGCTTTGCACTGTGCAAGCGTGTAGGTTTCAGTAACTGGCAGTGGTTATTGTGAGAGACGGAAAGCTCAACAGAGCTGAAATGCTTTCTAGCGGCTGAATCACCCATGGGCCCCCATTGTGAAAGGGACCCCAGTTTACAGGTAAATCTTTCAGCTCCATTTATACATATAGACGGTAGTGTCGACTCTGAGTGTGAGAGATAATGATGGTAGTGGTGAGGGTGTGTGACTAGAAAAGAAACATGACTTCATTAATAAAAACTTCAAACAGAAGACGGCTCAGTGCAGTGGAGCAGTGAGAATGGCTCTTCCTGCTGAACATGCCTTTCTTGTCAGTTTTCAGACACATGATCACCCTCTAGGATTCCTGGTCTTGCCTGGAAAGAAATAGCCGAGAACGTTCAAGCTCTGTAGCCCAAATGTCGAAGCGGGCTTTGTTGCTTATCGTAACGCAGAGATAAAAATAAAACGACCCTCTAAAGGCAGTGGCGACTACCCACAGTTTACTAGGGAGTCAGTAAAAACCTCATTGTTCATACCAGCATGCAAGGGCTGACCTTTAAAATCACCACATCTGGGGAGAATGTGTGATTTGATGCAGAACGTTTCAGGGCACGCCGAGAAATGAATGGCCAGGCATGCGCTCATCAGTTTTCTTCTCCTTCAAGGAGCTCAGAATTGCTTAGGTTATAAAAGTCAGTTCTCGGGCACTTCTGAATCTATAGCATTTGCTTAAGTAGGTCTTCTGTGCAAAGTAGATTAAGCACATATATAAATGGAACGCTAATCCATGCACCTGGTAGGAAATGATGGGCATGTGTGCGCGTGTGTCCTCAGAGGGAAGTCTAGCCATTTCAAGGTGCTTAATTATATAAGTTCAGCAAAGGGTCGTTTGGAAGAAGATGGAATGGCTTTAAAAGAAGAGACACACTATGTGAATTGTTTTGTTATGGGGATGTCAAATTGAGGCTCATGTACTACATCTAGGGCCTGCGGAATAATACTGACAAATAGAAAGCCAGCTTTAGATTTGTGAAACTCAAAGTACCTGCAGGTCCAGAAGGCATTAACAGGAAGCCAATTTGTATTCATAATACCCTACTTAAAGAGACACAGAATTATGTGGAAGACAGAATTGGAAGGATGGACATCGCACAAATTCATCTCCGGGTGAAATAGCGTTTGTCTGATCTTGTGTCATCATCTGCTCAACGAAGATCTGGGCATTGATGCCGACAGAATTCCTCGTAGCAGCCTGGGCCATAGGGCACTTCAGGGCCTGGATCTATCGCAGTCAGACTTCACTATACCTTGACCGAACAGTGAGCATTTTCCCTGGCTAGTCTCCAGCTGGCTTCCATGTTCAGAAACAGCAAACTGAAAATCCACACCCCCCTCCACACACACATGTTCTGATAAGGATCCAGATGTCAGAATCAGTGGGTTTTCAGTCGCAGCTTGTAGTAATGAAGGAGGCTAGAAACCACTTAACCACAGACGGCTGAGCTCCTGCAGGAGATACCTGTCAATCAACCTTCCTCCTGGCTCCTGACAGCCCGAGAGGAGGCCAGCTCCTGCCTTCCTCCGCATGGAGGGCACTGGCAGTTATTGAGGTGGCCAGTGAGAGAGAGGTCAAGGTACTGATCTATTTCTGAAGCCGTAAGTGAAAACTGATTTGATGGGTACAGTATAAAGGTTTTCATCTGTTCAGAGTCTGTAATATTAGAAAATTTGCTGATGGTAAGAACTACGGGTCTGGAATATCAGCACTGACCCTTGTTGTCATGGGCCACTGGGAAACTCTTCTTGTTTAACCATTTCCTCCCTTCCTTCAATATTTGCAGAGTATCTTCTACATGTCAGGCAGGGTGCTATCAACCAGACATCAAATAATAACAAAAAAACCAAGTCAAACACTGTCCCTGACCTCAGGGAGTTCAGAGTCTGGTGGGGAGAGAGGCAAGAAGACAGGTGATTTCAGTTTGGATCCATAGGCTACACCAAGGGTGAGAGGAGGACCACCTACCCCGGTGCACAAGCAGGGATTGGGCAAAGGTGACCGTCAGTGACAAGAGCACTCCAGGCAGAAGGAAGCTGTGTGCAAAGGCCTAGGTGGGAAGCTGAAGAGAGCGCCGTCAGCTGCGCAGTTGCAAATAGTCCCTGAGTGGTGGGCAGTAGGGAGGAAGAGGGTGGGAGATGGGTCTGGAGGAGGGAGGGGCCAGGTCCTGGTATTGGAGGCAGTGGGAAGGGCACCAGGTGTCTGACAGGTGGGGTCAGACCAAACCTGGATTCAGCAACCTTGGTACTTGGGTTCTGGCTAGGAAAGAATTCAGAGCCAGATCCAAACTGTAAGAGAACATTTACTGGGTAAATTATGCAGGTAGAAAAAGTAATTCCTAGAAGAAATGGGCTTAGGACACAAGTTATAGAGGTAAAAGAAGGGCCCTTGGAGCTTGGGAGGGAGGAAGCTGATGGTAGCTTGGAGCTTAGGGTCGGGGGGAGGGAGAGGGAGAGAGACAAGGAAGGGTATGCTTCTGGGAGGGAGAGCACACGGGTCCTCTGTCCTAAGGATTTTAAGGACAGAGATTTTAGGGGAGGTTTTATGGAAAATTCCTAACAGAACATTCAGAAGATTTCCAGGTGTGTCTTCAGGGTTGTGATCTCCACTGACTGGTTGGCCTGCACCAGAGCAGCGGGTCATTATTCAATGCATGCAGCAGTTCTGACATCAGCAGTGGCTGGTTTTGTTGCTTATCTGGGCCTGGAGCTGAAATACAGTTGAGGCATAGATGTTATTTCTAGGGAGGAAAGGTCAAGGGGTCCAGACCTCATGGAGTGATATGGTAGGGGCGGAAACGGCACCCTGGGGGGGGCAAGTCTTCTCACCCTGCAATGGATTGTCCATTGCTAGGCCCCTGGGACTTTCCACACTGGTGACCTGCTGTACCTGGCCCATCGTCCTTGCTCTGCTCACGTCTGTCTAACTGCCTACAACAATGGAGGGAAGGTCTTTTCTGCCGTGTGAAGGAGCATGACCTTGACTCTAGCGCACTGAGGACAGAGAAGTTTTGTGATTGGCATTGTGACCTGCGCTGAGCCCTGGGGATGAAGTATCTTGCAGTGGGTCCTGTCAGGGTTTTAGAGGTGGACCGAGTGCTGGGTGTCACTGATGATGAGTGATTGTTACTCCTGTTAATCCATGAGTGGGAGGAAGAGAATGAGGGATGCTTTTTTTCCCCTTTCTTTTAGATAAAAAAATAATCATAAAAACTAGTAAATGTTAAATGATAATAAGTCAGGTGGTCTCCTTTGAAATTGAAAATGCTCTCAGATAAGCTGAAGAAGGGGCAATAAAACTGAAATGGCCGGAGGGCATTTAAACAAAATCCATTTGTTCTTGGAAGCAACCTGAAAGATAGAGGAAAGAGTATTGAGAACCACCGAGAAACCCGACTAACACAGTACCGCCGGAAATTGCCTCTGTCGATGGATTCTTCAATAAAAGTTGTTTCCTGCTGATGCTGTTTTTCTCCTATGGATGATCCCCTTATACTTGATGGTCAGTTTTCCACAAGGTTTGCCCTAATGGTTCCTCGGACCTTAGGTTTTTACATGTGAATTCATTTGATGGCTGTTCTTAACCTAAGACAATAGATGCTGTTTGCACAGTTCAGGTCATCGTTTTCTAGCTGACAAGACAAGTTGCTCAAATCCCAGCCTTCTTCTTTTCCCTCTACTTGCTTTCGTCTGTCTTGCTTTGAGGAGAATCGCTGGCCAGAGAGGCCGTCTCGACCAGTTCAAGTGGAGCCTGATGGGATATCCCATCACTTGACTTACCTCTACCTCCCCATGACGTACAGGTTGGGCTCGCTTACATCACCTCCTCCCGCAACCCCTTGACCTTATTATTTCCAGCCACTTTCCGTCTTTCCAAAGCCCTCCCAACGGTCCTTTTATCTTTCAAAGTCCAACACAAGCTTCATCGTCTTTGTGTTCTGAGACTGATAGACACTGTATTTCAAGACAGAGAAGTTTGTCACGGGGTAAACAGATCAACGTTCAATTATTGGTGTCATATTAATAAGACTCTGGTCTTCCCACCCATAATGGCAGGTTTCTTGAGCATAGAACCGTATCTTTAGGTACTTTTGTAATCTTAACTGGAGCTGAGCACAGAATTTAATAACAGTACATTTAAAATGTATGTTGAGTACGTTGTGACTTGGCAAGAGCTATGGTGATTTTTCTTTAGAGGCTCATGGTCAAATAGGAGTCTAGATATCAAGGTGTATCTGCAGTGGCTCAAGGCATTCAGATGGTGGGACCTGGGACCTGTGCAGTGACTGGCCCCCATGAGTGTGGACACGCGAGGAGTGGCTTCCTTGTGTCCAGGGGAGGCTCCGAGGATAGGGCGAGTGGTCCGTGGAGACAGAGCAGCTGCAGGCCTAGGACTGCAGATGACTAGTGCCTTTCAGCATTTCTGATGTTTTTATTTCACACCGGAACAGCGCAGGGAAAAACTATGAAGCAAAATCTCCCTTTCTGCTCCCTCTCTAAGCCCGTCCCAGAGAGCTTTTCTGGCCAGGAACCCTCGTTCTGCTGCAAATAACACGTGGGGGTCGTCACTGTACGTAATGTGATCTGGCTTCACGCGTGACTCTTGGGCGTATTTGCAGTTTGCTTAGTGTGGTGAAGGCCGGGAGGGGGACGGGTTGCATGACTCTGTAGGTTATACAGTTATTCCCTGGACTCAGGGAGTGGGGAGAAGTGGGAGGCAAAAGGACCCTTTAAGAGGGAAATTGGAACAGTAAATTTCTTTTCCATCAAGAGTTCTTTGAAAACAAACAAACACCACAACACCTGTTCATTTCTTTACCTGGAATATGTGTCTTGGCAAAAGCTTCAGGTAACTCACACCAAACATAAGCAGGACGTTGTACTGTGGGCTTCTGTAAGTCACCATGTGGGACCAGTGGTGTTGTGTTGGTGTGTTCAGTCCCTATGGACTCTGTTTGCTCAAGCTCTGCCTCAGGACTGCCCCTTTGGCTCGGGAACTGCGGCAGAAGTGGTGTGCTACCGGAAGTGACCTGACGGTGGCAGCATTGGGCGACCTATCGCATTCCCTCCGCACCTGCTCCGTAGAAGCGCGTCCAGCAGCCTGTTCCACAGCAGGGTTTGGATTTCAGACTGTCACTCAGCCTTTCTTCTGCTTAATGACTCTGTGTATGCAAATGCCTCTGCTTTCTTTCTGTGGAAGAGGTCCAGTCTATCATTCTTGTTTTGGTTTTCAGTTAATGATTATATGTAATTATATTCAAACGAAATATTTATAAATAATTACATATAATTAGTGGTATGTAAAACTTGGAATTCATGAACTTCAGCTTTGATGAAAGGTAACCTTCAATTTGGGAGGTGCTACTCTTAGTTTTATTATTTGTTTCTATTTAAAAGACATTAGTGGCCAAGAATCTGTAATTCTCTTTTACTGGTTTGATAAGGCTTGAGGTTTTTTGTTTATTTATTCGTTTTTTTAAATAATAGGTAGGCTAATTATTTGGTAAATCTCTAGGGGATGTATTATAGATCCACATATGGAGAATTCTCTGAGGAAAACAAAGGATAGTTTCTTAACTGTTTCAGAAGCAATTAGTTCTCCTTGAATTCTGAAAGGTCGTTAAGGGGCCATCCAGTTCAATGCTACACAGGCCTTACATTTAACATCAGAAGAAAGAAATGTGCAGTGGCCCCTCTTCCCCATTAGGACCGTGACCAACCGGGGTAGCCTGCATTTTGAAGACTCTATTACTACTGAAAACAGAAAAATAAAATTATTCTGAGCCAGTCCATCATTGAAATGTTGCCAACACCAGAGGTTCAGGCACATTTTACCATTTCTCTTTACCTGGTAGCCACATGTGGAGCCGCAAATGGAAAACTGTCTCAGAGCAAAAGGTCTTGATTCTACACGGGGAGCGTGGGCTGTGGAAGCAGCATGTAGGTACCTTTCATGGTTGAGGACAATAGGAAACCAAAGGGAAAAGGTGGACAAAAGAAAAGAGCAGACGGAGCTGTGTAAGGTCAGAGTTTCTGGAAAGACCCCCCAGAAGAGGTCTGGGGCCCGAGAGTGTTCCTAGTGATGCGAAGAGAACACACTCTCTCCTCTGAGGTTGCTCTGATTCTAGAAGCACAAGGACTAAAGACACACGGGTAGGCGTAGCTTTGAATCTTTAGTTGAGTTGGTGCAGACCTTTTAATTCCTCTTAAAATTAGATGGGATGCCAAATCCATCTGAAGACTGTGCACAGTGCACCATATCTTCTCAGGGGCTCCCTCAGCCTGTTTTGGTTTAGGCCATAACTATGAACACGCATTATGTATGCAATGATGTGGCATAAGGAAAATGGAAGATGCTCTTTTTAAAAAAAGTGTATTTCTTTATTGATTTCAGAGAGGAAGGGAGAGGGAGAGAGAGACAGAAACATCCATGATGAGAGAGAATCACTGATCAGCTGCCTCCTGCACATCTCCTGCTGGGGATCGAGCCTACAACCTAGGCATGTGCCCTTGGCTGGAATTGAACCTGGCACCCTTCAATCCGAAGGCCGACGCTCTATCCACTGAGCAAAACCGGCCAGGGCAGAAGATGCTCTTAATAGGTTGATTAAAGGCTCCTGTAACTGGCTCCATATGTGTATTTTGGAGGCTTTAGAACATGACAGCACATTTCTTATTTTATTTTACAAATACTTCTGTATGCAAAGCTAAGGTTCCAAGGATTTCACATCATGTGCAATATACATTAGAAAACTCGTCTTAAAGACACACTAAGAAGATGCTATGAGATTCTAATTTTCTTTTTTTTAAAAAAAATCTTTATTGTTCAAATTATTACAGTTGTTCCTCCCCCCACCATAGCTCCTCTCCTCCCAGTTCCCACCCCACCCTCTGTCCTTAAATCGCGCCCCCCGTTCTCATCCATAGGTGCACAATTATTGTCCAGTCTCTTCCCCCATCCCCCAACACCCTTTCCCCCCGAAAATTGTCAGTCCAATCCCTTTCTATGCCTCTGATTCTGTTCTATTCACCA
>PVJC01027785.1:0-23028 GCA_004026665.1 Murina feae
CAGATAGGGGGTGCCTTTTTTTGAAGTTAGGAAAGCCTTTTTTTTTAAGTTGGTTAGTTGGTTGGGGGTGGTTTCTAGGGGGGGTTGCATCACAGTGATAACACAAATGGTCAGCACTCAGTGCTAATGCAGATTGTCAGCGCTCAGAGGTAATGCTAATAGTCAGTGCTCAGTGGTAATGATAATTGTAAGTGCTCAGTGTTATCGCATGGGGGCCCCAAACTGGTAATCTGCCTAGGGCCCCATGGGAACTTAATCCGGCCCTGCAGACAGCCAAGGTGTAGGAACCCCAATTTAATTGACAGTAAGTGCATTTATATTTTGATTGCTATTCAATTGTGTATGGTGTGGTATATTGTGTGCTGTGTAAGCCCCGGTTCACACTGCTGCTATCTCTGAGCAGTGCGAGTTCAGCCATATGCTTGTATGGCTGAACTCGCATCAGATTCGGAAGAAAAAGGGCATACGTGCCTTCTTTTTTCATGCAGTGGAATCTGATTGCATGGGTCTTCTCACCCATACGATCAGATTCCTGTGCGAGTTCACAGATCGCAGTGTGGTTCGCACAGGGTAGTGTGAACTGGAAAGGTGGTGGAGGAACTGGCTCTGTAATCATGCCGGTTCCCGCACTGCACCAGTGTGAGCCTGAGGTAAAAGCAGAGTTCCACCAATATGGGCTTGGTGAGGCTGAAATTATGTGGACTGGCAAGGCTGCATTGATGGACACTGATCAGACTGCATTGATGGGCACTGACCAGACTGCATTGATGGACAGTGCAGTCTATATGTCTCTGTGTGGGAAAAGTTATTGCTAGTATATTGTTTTTGTAGCACTATATATATATATATATATATATATATATATATATATATATAGGCATTTTATTAATAGCAATTTGGAATCCCTAGGAAACAATGATATCAAGAAAGAGAAAAATTGACTCGGAGTGTAGGATATTCAAAGAACAGGGACTTATGATTACTTTTCATCCAGTACAAGGCAAGAGCTGTATGTTTGATATGCCAGAATATAGTGTCTGTGTTCAAAGAATACAATTTGCGTCGACACTATCAAACTCAACATAAAGATAAATATGATTGTTTAGTCAGAGAAGTGAGAAAAGATAAAATATTAAAACTGAAAAATACATTGACAACTCAGCAAAATACTTTTGTGAAGCAGAAGCAGCTAAATATTTCATCACTGTGAGCAAGTTTTCACATTGCCAAGCTAATAGCATGCACTGGCAGATCATTCATGGAGGGAGAATTTGTTAAAGAATGCCTTCTTTCTGTTGCCAAAGAGATGTGTCCAGAGAAGGCCAATTTATTTAGTACAGTGAATCTTTCAGGACCTACAATTACACAAAGGATTGAAGAAATGGGAGACAATTTTCATCAGCATTTGCAAAATTCTGCAAAAAACCTTTCTTATTTTTCCTTGGCACTCGACGAAAGTAATGATGTTCGTGATTCTGCACAACTTCTAATTTTTATTTGTGGGACGAATGACTATTTCAAAGTCACAGAAGAGCTTGCTGCACTGCAAAGCATCAAAGGAACAACTACAGGAGAGGATATCTATGAAAAGTTTTGCCAAACTATGAATGGTTTGGAGCTGGACTGGGCTAAACTAGCCAGTGTAACAACTGATGGTGCTCCTAGCATGGTGGGGTCTAAGAAAGGAGTAATTGCTCGCCTTAACCAAGCGATGGACAAACATAACCATTCTCATCCAATAGCCATACACTGCCTCATTCACCAACAAGCGCTGCGTAGTAAATCACTGAAGTGGGACTTTGTTATGAAAATTGTGGTATCTTGTGTTAACTTCATTAGAGCTAATGCACTAAACCACAGACAATTTCAGGAATTTCTGTCTGAGCTAAATGTTGCCTATGAAGATGCATTCAAGTCAAGCAGCCTTCCTAATTTCTATGCATCTCTCCCCTCTGAGACATATCCTAATCTCAGGAACCATGCACTCAAAATGGCAACCATCTTTGGCAGCACTTATGTCTGTGAACAGACTTTTTCCAGAATGAAACATCTGAAATCTCCAACCAGATCTACACTAACTGAGGCACACTTGCATCATTTGTTATGACTAGCAGTGACAAATATGGAACCGGATATTGACCATCTCATTAGCCAAAAGCAGGCCTATAGTTCCCATTGAAATACTGGTAACTTTGTTGATTTAACTTTACTTGTTCTTCAATTTAAATAGTGTATTTGTTTCCATTTTGTTTTTTTTACTTCAAAATAAGATATGTACAGTGTGCATAGGAATTTGTTCATAGTTTTTTTTTGTTGTTTTTTTTTAATATATTTTATTGATTTTTTTACAGAGAGGAAGAGAGAGGGATAGAGAGTTAGAAACATCGATCAGCTGCCTCATGCACGCCCCCCACTGGGGATGTGCCTGCAACAAAGGCACATGCCCTTGGCTGGAATCGAACCTGGGACCCTTGAGTCCGCAAGCCGACGCTCTATCCACTGAGCCAAACCAGTTAGGGCCATAGTTTTTTTTTTAAACTATAGTCCGGCCCTCCAACGGTCTGAGGGACAGTGAACTGGCCCCCTGTTCAAAAAGTTTGAAGACCCCTGGCCTAGAGTCTAGAAGCTAGAATCTCTGCCTGGCTTGCCGCCCTTCCCCCACCTCTTTGACATTTTACCTGTTCTTGAGAGTGACATCACGGACCTCCAGATTTGCTCATTTCCCTCACCTTGCACCTTAGCCCCTCCTGGTCACTGTTGCCCTGGAAAGCCCTGGGAAGGAGGGTATGCCCAGAGACCTGCCCTGCAGTAGTTGGCTCCTGGGTCAGCTGCTGTTTTCAGCCCCAAAGGCTCCATTCCTGGTGTTGCAGATGAGTTGTGCCTCGCATACTGGAACAAGGAGACTTCTAATAACTTGATTATGCTTCTCTCATTTTGGGGGGAAAACCTCCCAGTCCTCTAGGTGTCACCAAACATCTCAGAAAAGGGTTGTCCTCATTCCTGCTATCACCTCCTCTCTCTTTCCTTCTTTTGGCTGCTCTCCCTCCCACCACTCTCCAAAAATGACCAGTGACAGAATCTACCTTCCCCGTGAGCAAACCAACAGATTCATTTTTGTCTTGGTCCTACTCTGATAGGGATGGCCATTCCCTTCTCCCTGCTTGAACCCTACTCTCACTTAGGATTCTTCCTACCTTTCAGGTTGCTCCCACTCCACCTCTTTCACAGGCTCTCCTGCCTGACAGCTAATATCATATTTCTTAAAAAAGAAAAACAAAGTCAGAGAACTCAAGACTTTCCAATTTCAAGAAATAATATATATAGGCAGTAAAACCTTGGACATTTCTTATAGCAATATTTTTTCTGATATATCTCCCTGGTCAAGTGAAACAAAAGAAAACATGAAAAAATGAGACTACATCAGACTAAAAAGTTTGGGCACAGCTAAGGAAACCATCAACAAAATGAAGAGACAACCAACTCACTGACTGGGAGAACATATTTGCCAATGATACATTTGATAAGGGATTATTATCCATAATTTATAAAGAACTTATAAAACTCAACACCAAAAAAACAAATAATCTAATTTTTAAAATGGGCAAAGGAACTAAACATACACTTCTCCAAAGAAGACATACAAATGGCCAATAGACATATGAAAAGATGTTCAATGTCCCTAATCATCAGAGAAATGCAAATCAAAACCACAATAATATCACCCCACACCTGTCAGAATAACTATTATCAATAAACAAACAAATAACAAGTATTGTCCAGGACATGGAGAAAGGGGAATTGTCTTGGTGGGAATGCAGATTGGTACAGCCACTGTGGAAAGCAATATGGAATTACCTCAAAAAATTTAAAATGGCCTGGCCAGCATGGCTCAGTGGTTGAGCATCAACCTATGAACCAGGAGGTCACAGTTCGATTATCAGTCAGGGCACATGTAGGGGCTGTGGGCTTGATCCCCAATAGAGGGTGTGAGGGAAGCAGCTGATCAATGATTCTCTATCATCACTGATGTTTCTCTCTCTCTCTCTCTCTCTCTCTCCTCCTCCTCCTCCTCTCTGAAATCAATAAAAATATATTTTAATATATCTATAAATTATAGCCTAATTTGCTCTCTATGCAACAGTATGAGGTGCAACTCACATTAATCAATATTTACAACAAATGAATTTTGAGTCCAGAAACTTTAACCCAGAAAATTTTTTTGATTATGCTTAAACTTGTTATGGCTGAATACTAAGAGAGAGAGAGAGAGAGAGAGAGAGAGAGAGAGAGAGAGAGAGAGGGAGAGAGGGAGAGAGAGAGACAGTATTTCAATAAATTTAAGTATGCAAAACTTGATTCTGAAGAAATGACAATCACACAAAAAATCACAATGATAGAATCAACAGTTTGTAAAAATTGAACAAAGGAAACTGCTTGATGAATCAAATGTTTAAAAAATCACATGAAAAAAATGTTCTTCATAAAAATTATTTCAATCAAGTAAAAATGAACTTTGACTTGTTTAACTGCACTGAATAGAAAAGTGACCTAGGAATCTAATTGGCTAAGTGCAATTTATGATTTAAAAGTACTTTCAAACAAAAAATTGCTGGATTTTTTTTCCATTATGCTTATAAAACTAGAATCAAATTGTCCCCAGAATTAAACTATCCTTTGTGTGGAAATAGCAGTATAAGAATGAGAGGGTTAGAGAACCAAGATGGCGGCATGAGGTATATACCTAAATGCGCAGCCTCCACACCTACATTATAGAAATACAACTATACAGATAAACGGCCATCCTCCAGAACCAAGGGAGATGAAGCTTTACAACTAGAAGGCAAGAAAAGGAGTGCTTTGAGACTAAATAGAAGCTCCCGGAGCCCAAACTGAAAGGTACAGATGCGCGAAACGGAGGCGGCGGCGCGGCGGTGTGGGTGAAAGGGAGCGGCAGGGGCACTCAGGTCTGCAGCTTGGAAGGAGATTATAAACTCCCGGGTCACAATGAATGTGACGCGGGTTGTGGGGCAATGGGGCGGCAGAAGACCAGTGGCATTCTAGCAGTGCTGTTTGCAGCAATCACTGACGCGGAGATTCGGGGACTGAGAATCGTGCACAGACCCCAGGGCTTGGAGACGCCAAACCCAGTAGAAACTGCGGCATCAGCAGAGGGGAAGCCATTGTGAGTCGCTCCACCCCCGGTGATTCTGAGACCCCTCCCCACCCCACCTACAACCCTGCCCAAGCTGTGCGCCTGCCTGCCTACAGCATAACCTAAGGGTCTGAAGCTGAGACAGAACTCCAATAGATCCAAACTCCAAACAACGAGAAGAAAGGCCTGCAGGTCATTTCCCCCCAGTGATACCTCCCAGTGATAACTACAACAAGACTGTGCATCCAGCCTTCAAAGGCGTACAACAAGAGTGTCCACCCCAGGTGATTGGGGAGGCTGAATCATATATAGGACAGAGGCTGGGCCATATATAGGACACCTAGCACAGAAAGCCAAAATGCAGAGACTAAGAAAGAGGTTACAAAAGACAGAAATGGAGGAACGCAAACGACTGGATATAGAGTTCAAAACCACGGTTATTAGGTTTTTCAAGAAGTTTCTAGAGACTGCTAATAAATTTAGTGAGACCCTCAAGCATATGAAAAAGAACCAGCTAGAAATTAAGCATACACTGACTGAAATAAAGAATAATATACAGAGATCCAACAGCAGACGAGAGGATCGCAAGAATCAAGTCAAAGATATGAAATATGAAGAAGCAAAACCCACCCAGCCAAAAAGGCCAAAAGAAAAAAAGATAAAAAAGTATGAAGATAGTGTAAGGAGTCTCTGGGACAACTTCAAGCATACCAACATCAGAATTATAGGGGTTCCAGAAGAAGAGAGAGAGCAAGAGATTGAAAACCTATTTGAAGAAATTTTTGACAGAAAACTTCCCCCACCTGGTGAAAGAAATAGACTTACAAGTCCAGGAAGCACAGAGAACTCCAAACAAAAGGAACCTAAGAAGGACCACACCAAGACACATCATTATTAAAATGCCAAGAGCAAAAGACAAGGAGAGAATCTTAAAAGCTGCAAGAGAAAAGCAGTCAGTTACCTACAAGGGGGCACCCATACGACTGTCAGCTGATTTCTCAACAGAAACTTTGCAGGCCAGAAGGGAGTGGCAAGAAATATTCAAGGTGATGAACAGCAAGAACCTACAACCAAAATTACTTTACTCAGCAAAGCTATCATTCAGAATTGAAGGTCAGATAAAGAGCTTCACAGACAAGAAAAAGCTAAAAGAGTTCATCACCACCCAACCAGTATTATATGAAATGCTGAAAGGTATCCTTTGAGAAGAGGATGAAGAAAAAGTAAAGATAAAAATTATGAACAACAAATACATATCTATCAACAAGTGAACCTAAAAATCAAGTGAATAAAAAATCTGATTAACAGAATAAACTGGTGAATAGAAGAGAATCAGAGGCATAGAAAGGGAGTGGACTGACAATTTTCAGGGGTAAAAGGTGTTGGGGTGCGGGAAGAGAATGGACAATGATCGTACACCTATGGATGAGGACAGTGGGGGGGGGTAGGGACAGAGGGTGGGGTGGGAAATGGGAGGAGGGGAGCTATGGGGGGAAAAAAGAGGAACAACTGTAATAATCTGAACAATAAAGATAAATTTTTAAAAAAAAAGAATGAGAGGGTTAAATATCCTGTGCATCTTCCTGGTGTTCAACTTTTCAAAATATATTTTTATTGATTTCAGAGAGGAAGAGAGAGCTAGAAATATCAATGATGAGAGAGAATATTGATAGGCTGGCTGCCTTCTGCACACCCGTGGGATCAAAAACACAACCTGGGTAACCCTACCAGAAATCAAACTGTGACCTCCTAGTTGGTAGGTTGACACTCAACCACTGAGCCACACCGGCCAAGCTGGTGTTTGATTTTATCTCCTAGCCTCCCAGGCAGGGCTCCAGAACAAACTGGTTATGACCTCTTTTGGAGGGCCCTTGTACCTCTGCAGTTCCCACATCTTGGCTACCAGTCCAAGTTTCTCTGTTCCTCTGAAATTGTGTCTCATACCAAACTGCTCTTTCCTGAGAGACAACCTTTGGGAACAAGGGCAAACCCTGAGACTTTGGCCCTCATGATGGCTCCTCAGTCTTCCACGCTCAGGGATTGTCCTTCCCTAGTTACTTTGTTGCAAAAAGACCAAAAAACTAAGTGACACTTTGAAGAAGTGGAGAATCACAGTTTTAATAACACTCTGGGAATGTTCCAAATCAGAGTGGAGTAACGTGGGAATTTTGCCTTATAACTGCCTCTCGAGTTCATTATAGTGCAAATATGCTCCCTCCCACAAGGCCCTGGAGGAAGTGCTACTCCCATCTACGCTTCCCCCAGGTGTTCCAAGGTTTAGGCGCCAGCTAACAATCCACCCTTCCCCCAGGGCAGCGCTCATGGTTTCTTTTGCAAATTCAGTTTCCGGGAAGGAGGCAATGTCTCAGCTGCAGGTCAATAAGAATGCACACTGAGCCTACTAACATGAATTCCTACCCCTATTCCCTTAAAACATCAGGGCTACTTTGAATTAGCCCTTTTTAGCCTTCTCAACTTGGCCCTCACCACATCCTGACGTCACCTTGCCCTCCTGACTCAACACTAAGGTGACCAAACATTCTGCTTCTGGCGGGACAGTCCCGATTTTTAACAATTTTTCCTGCATCCCACGGTGTTTTAAAAAAGTCTCGCTTTTTGGAAAGAATGCACGACAAGCTAGGGAACAGCAAGAGAACGGGAAGGGAAGATATGGTTTTCGGCGGCCAAGCAGTCAATGGTGTCCCGCTTTACCAATGTTAAAATCTGGTCACCTTACTCAACACCCTTGTCCCATCTCCAACCATGTCCATATGGATCTGTGACCCCCTCTCCTAGGCCCACCCAGAAATCAGGGGACAATGTCCATAAGTTCATTTCAACTTCAAACTAATTAATCCAAAGTCACCTTGTAACTGTCAGGACTACAGAATGCCCAACACAAAAGCTGACTTTTAAAGGAGAAGGGTAAAGATCTGTTCTTTCAGGAAAAAAAGGAGGAAGAAGAAGAAAGAAAATGATGGAGAGAGCTATGGGCTTGTGAGGGAGACAGAATGCATATTTATTTTTATCACCTTGTTGCAGAAAGACCAAAAAACTAAGCTACACTTTGAAGAAGTGGAGAAATCACAGTTTTAATAACATGCACGGACTCTGGGGTATCCCAAATCCAGAGCCTGTAGTACGCAAGAACCTTGCTTTATAACTGCCCCTTGAGTTCATTGATTTGCAAATATACTCCCTCCCCCAGGTGTACTTAGGTTTGGGCTCAGAACAAAGCCCCCTGCCCTACCGCAGGACAGGGCTTTGTTTGGTTTAATGGCCTAACATTCCTTGCAAAACCAGTCTTCCTCCTCATCCCGCCCCCCCCCCCCTTGTCCCACAAGCTTCTTTAGCCTTGTGGACCAATATTAGTTTTATTATTTTTCATCTAATACAATCCCCCCCACATGCATTTGATAGTAGAGTCATAACATACTATAGGCTGATAACCACTAGGACAAAGGGTAGTTATGACTATTCCTGTCAAGCAGATGTCCTTACTGCATGGGGCAGAGCTCCCTTCTCCATGTCCCAAGTACAAGGAAGAGGGCCTGAACCAGTTTCTTCCCTGGAGGCGCCCACTCTCCGTAGCAGGGGCCTCCCACACCCCTGCCAGGTCCTCTGATCTTAACAGGTCTGAGTTCACATCCTGAGCAGGATCCCAGCCTCTGAAATACCAGCCCCCAGCCTGGGGCTCTCCCAGGCACCAAAAGGTACTCCTCTGGGCAGAGGACCGAACAGGTTCAGAAGTGTGTGGCCCCGAAGGTCAGTCAGGGAGGGGGGCTAGGGCACTGGTGTTGGGGCAGCTCCAAAGGTGCAGGGAGCCACAGGAACCCGGGGCTTCTGGGTGAGACGAGGGCTCCGGGTGCCAACAGGAGGCGTTCGTCAGGCCTGGGGCTAGGCTAGCGCAGACCCGGCTCTGAACTCGCAGATCTATGTCTTCACTGTCACTGCTGAAGAAGGAAGTCTTGGCTTTCCCGTGGCAGCCAGGTGTGAGCTGGAGGGCAGGGTAGTCAGTGGCCAGAAGCTTCACCATGAATAGGCCCATCTCCAAGGTCACGATGAGGATGGGCAGCAGCAGATCACAGAGTGAGCGACGTGTGCGGCACAACCGCTGGGTCAGCAGGGCAGCCACATGCATGAGGGTGCTGGCAAGGGCACCGTCACGGGAGCCAGAGTGGATGCTAGAGGCCTCGGGCTCTGCGCCTCCAACCCCGTCCCTGGGGCCACATCCAACTGCTCTCTGGGATCTCGCAGAAGCATCAGAAACACCTACTCCAAGGTGGTATCTGCGACCCCGCAACCTGCCAAGCACAGGCGGTGCCGGTTCTGCTCCAGCACCTGGAAGAGCCCCTTGAAGCCAGCTTGGTCAGCATCCTTGGGGAGGACGTAGCTCGGCGTGTGCCCGCTATGGTCCCTCAGAAACGCTTGTGGGACATAGGTCTGCATCAGGGCCGTGGTACAAGCTGCATCTGGGAGGCTGTCCAACTCCAGAGCAGAAAGCTGCTTTGTGTCAGGCAGAGGCCCTGACCGAGGCCTATGGCCAGGGCGAAGGGAGCGCCACAGTAATGGAGCCGGCCCTAATGCGGGACGGCCACGCGGTCACTCAGCGCCTCTGCCTCGTCCAGGTGATGGGTTGTGAGGATGATCGTCCAACCTTCTTACTGGATAAGGATGTCCCAGATGCTGCACTGGGAGCAGGGGTCCACCCCACTAGTGGGCTCGTCCAGTACCATGGTCTTGAACATGCCGAGGAAAGCGGCACCGAGGGACAGGCTCCTCCGCAGGCCTCTGGACAGGGCATGGGCTGCCTGGTACTGATGCTGCTTCAGCCCCACGTCCCGGGGAGTCTTGTCAATCTGCTGCCGGTGCCCCTCCCAGGTCCGCTGCGGTGACTTGACGGATGTGAGCAGGTGCCCCAGAACAGTGAGCCTGTCCAACAGGACATCCCACTGAGAACATACTCCCAGCTTCTTTCTGACCATAGCCAAGTATGTCTGCAAGTTCCTGCTGTCCGCGAGGGTGACCCCAGAGGTGGGCGCACACAGCTCTGTCACCAGTGACCTTCCACTCAGGCTGGGCTGCCCTCACTCGGGAGCAGTGGACCCAGGCACTCAGTCCTGCAACCCCAAGAGCACGTGGTCCCCTCTGGGCAGAAGCCAGTCCCTGGGTGGCCTCCACCCCAACAGAGTCATCAGACCAGAAGGCAGGACCTCCCAGAAGTGCTCTGTGCTTCTAGACTACCCTCCAGGCAGGCTGCAAAGCCCACAAGAACTTGAGTAAAATCAATTATGCAGTTGTCCCTTGCTTCCATGAAGTTTCTATACCCTGCAACAGCTAACACAAATTGTGTCCCGACCTGAGGTGGGCATGGGAAGAGGGAAGCAGCCACGGGGCAGGAGACCTCCCCCAGAGAGGGCAAGCATTCAAGCCCATGCATTGCCAAGGGTATAAAATCTCCATTCTTCCTCCCCCAGCACTGCCAAGGACAGGGCCATCAGGAAGGTCTCTCCACCCAGGCGAAGCTGTGCTGAGCCATCTGGCAGTTCCCATGGCAGATCAGCGACCAGGCCTCTCCCAAGGCCGTGCACCGGAAGGGGACATCAGCCCCCTCTCCACCAGCAGCAACAGGCACCAAACTCCTTTAGCACAACCAACCAGTTCCATTCCCAAGTGTCCTTGGTTTAGGGAAGACAAAATTTCTGCTCAGTTTCCCTATTCTACTTGTTCCAGCTTACTGGCCTATCATCCATTTAACTTTTAACATTTTTATTTATCTTCCTCCATTACACCAAAGCCATACTTTTCAGTTAGTTAGAACTCTTAGGCTTAATTGTTCCTACAGTTGAGGTTTGTGTCGCCCCTGACGTGGGCATGGTCACATGGGCCTGCAAGACAGTATACAGGCTGCCAACCATCTCTCAATAGAGACAAAAATCTGATGGTATTCTTTTTTGCCCAGTTGGGCACCTGCCCTTTCGACAACTGAATTCAAATCTGTAAGAAAATTAAGATTACTACATTTACATAGTGAAGTATAATATTGGCATTGTAGCTGCTTCTGCTACTTCACATGACACATGGTCAACCTCAATACCCTTCCCTTCTGTCACATGTTCAGCAACTTGTATAGAATTCTTCACTCTTAGAAACCTTATTTTTTTGATGATAACCAAAAGTAAACAGCCAGCATTTCTTAGATTGACATTTATCAACACACTTTAAGTACACTCTTACTTTCAAGAAAATATACATTCAACAAAGTACAATAAATCTTCTGTAATAAAAACTAAGAGCGGGCAAATTAAAAATATCCCATTCTGCTTCAGTAAGCAAACATTTCCTTTTGTGATTGGCAAATTCAGAGGAGGGGCGGCCTCCACCTTTCCAAGATGGCAGCTCCCATGAGAGCCATGTGCCGGCAGAGCAGCTGCCCAAACCCCTTTTCAGATATAAGAGATAACTTGCTTATATTACATGACTTAACAAGACAAAACTCAGACAACAAAGATTAAAACAGCACATTTTTAACTTTTATACTGTAGATACCAGGGAAAAATGTAGATCAAAACTTTTATCTTTCGAGAAGCCAGCAAGCCTAAGGAATTTAAAATGCAAATTAACCACATTCCTGGTCTGAGCCAAAAAGCCGTTTCCTGGCAAAATAAACTGCTAGTTCAAACAAACAAACATATGTTGTCCCGACCCCATGATGACTAGAGACAGACAAGGGAAGGGGTGACCTGCTTTCACAGATCCTCACTCAGATGCCCGCCTGGCCGAGTCCCTTGGGAGCTTAGATTTGTCTTAGCTAAGGTGCATCCGTATAAACCCCAGGCCTGGTCACCTCCATGTGGGGGTGAGTCATTGTTATGCCTTATGACAAATCGCGGAACTGCAGGTTGGGGCCCACTCGGACTCCAAGGTCGTGGAGCCACACAAAGGAGAGGAGAGGGCAGGCTCCCTCCCTCCACACTCACACACTTTCACCCGACATTCACTCAGAGTTTAAAATACATTTTACCCAACTCCTAATATCTGACCTGAGGAGCCCACTCTCACCGGATACTCACTCAGAATGAGTACATCTACTCAATTCCTGACCTGAGGGGTTGATCATGTCCCTGCTTCTACTCACTTGGAGTAGGCTGATTAACTGACAGGTCCCTACCTTACCACTTCTGTCAACAGGTCCAGAAGTGTTTGTCCACTCTCTTCATGTGCCGGCTGGGTCCTGGGTTGAGGGTCCAGGAGTGCTCGGAGGTCTCCCATTTAATTCTGCTAAAATCAGCAGGGCGCGCCTTCGGAGGCCTGTCCTGCGCCCCCGGGCCCCAAACCTCGTCCTCTAACTGGAGGCAAGAGCCAGCATTTGATTAGTTTCCAGGTCAGGGAACCAAAATGTTGCAGAAAGACCAAAAAACTAAGTGACGCTTTGAAGAAGTGGAGAAATCACAGTTTTAATAACACGCGCGTTCTCTGGGGTATCCCAAATCCAGAGCCTGTAGTACGCAAGAACCTTGCTTTATAACTGCCCCTTGAGTTCATTGATTTACAAATATACTCCCTCCCCCAGGTGTGCTTAGGTTTGGGCTCAGAACAAAGCCCCCTGCCCTACCACAGGATAGGGCTTTGTTTGGTTTAATGGCCTAACATTCCTTGCAAAACCAGTCTCCTCCTCAACCTGAGTTTTTTAGAAATACGTTTTGAGGCTTTTCTTAACAGTTACAGAATTTTCATAGATACAATGTAGGTAGTAAGAGAGAAGGAGACAGGAAAGGCATAAAGAGGCAAAGGAAGAGTAGAGACAGAGCAGAGAAAGTGTAGATAGAAAAAAATGTAGATGGGACAGAGTATAGAAAAATGGGCAGGGACAGGGAGCAAAGGATATCAGTCATTGCTCCCCAAACCAGACAGAACTTCCTACTATTTAGAAGGTTGAGATCTAGACCTTAGAAGGTCCTGAAATGTCCCACTCTGGTCCCAGTCCTCCTGTTTCCAATTATCAGTCCCCATTCTGAATTTATGATGTTACCCTCTTGTAAGACAGGGTCATTACCTGCCTCACCCTTGCAAAGCTCATCCCTGCATCTTGGGGTGAAAAATATGTCCTTTTTGCTAAGTCTTGCCTTCCGTCAGTGACTGTCCCTACATCCTCCCCCGCTGAATGATTCCCCTCCCTCCCTCCCCCCTTCCCTCTTAGAGAAGTCTTGGGCCTACTATTCATTTAATCATTCATTCATCATACATTTATATGCAGTTCCCATTTGCCAGGACCCTGCTAAACAGTGAGACCTGACTTAGGCCTTACATGTCCCCTAATTGCCCCCCTCCCAACCCCTGCAGCCATTAGTCTGGGGAGGGTGGGGGATAGGAAGAGAGCAGCAGTGATAACACAGCCTGGGGGAACATAAGGCAGTGTGAGCCTTGGAGAAGATACTTAACCGGGTCAAAATAGACTAGGGCAGGGGACCAGCCTGAATCTTCGGTGTGAGCCCACCCCATACAGCCCAGGCCCCAGCACAGAGTCGGTCTCCAAGAAAATGCGTCCCATCATCTCCCCTTCAGAGATTTCAAGCAACGCCTCTCCTCAGACCCAACCCATTAGCCTCTCTCTTACCTGGCCCCGCCCCATCGCTATCTAGGCCACGCCCCCAAGTCCCTCCCCTATGTCATTCAAGGTAGGTTTCAAGCCCCACCGCCCTGAAGTTAACCGCACACCAATCTCACGATCCCATTGGCTACAGAGCGTTACTTCATCGCCCTCTTCAGTTGTCAATCTTCTTTATATAGTCCCAACAGTTGCCAAGGCTTGGTTTGAGGGACAGACAATAATGGACATATCAGGACGTCTCTTTATTGGGAGAAAGCCCGGTTATGGGCGGGGCTTAGCGCCAAAAGCTAGGGTCCTCAGTAGGGGGTTCTTCAGGGCCGCAGGCTTCTCTCAGAGACACACCCCTCTTTCCCTGCTATTGGCCACGACAGGTGTTGATCAACAGGATTACACATTTCGATAGGCAAAAGCACCCATCTTTCACTACTTCCCTAATTTCAATTCGCTTCTTTCCTCGGAGGCGGCAACCTTCTGGGTAGCTAGAGCTTTCCTTACGGAATGGCCAAATATCCCGTCACTCCTGGCCTGTGGGCGGAGCCATGGTAACTGGGGGCGGTGAATTGGCTGACTGGGCTTTGGGGGCGGGGCAGCGGCTCCTGTCAGCAGATGAAATGGCAGCGGCGAGCCGGCCGGGGCAGCGGTCCCGGGGGGCGGCTAAGGGAGCTGGGCCAGGGCTGCGGGGCTGGCAGCTGTGGGGCTAACGGGACGGCAAGGCTCGGCTCGGCGATGGCGGCGCGCTCTGCGCAGGTAGGGAGGCGGCGTGGCCCGGGCCTCCCGGGGCCCTTCACAGGCAAGTGGCTTCTCGCTGTGGCCCGCCGGGGCCGGGCAAGACCGGGAGTCGGGCTGCCTCGCCCCGGAAGCCGCCCTGGGAACCCTCTGCACTCCCAGCACGGACCCCGGTTGTCAGCCTCAGGCCGGACCTCCACCCACTCTCGTCCCCGACGCTTCCCGACTTCTCAGGGCCCTTCCTCGGACCCTTTCGGGCGCCTCCCATCCCCACCCGTCCCTCCCAGGGAGTGCCCCTCAGGCCCGTGACCCCCGCCCATCCTCTTTACTGACCTTCAGGACCCTCCCAGGACCTTTCAGGGCCTCCCCAGCCTTGACCCCGCAGACCTTCCCCCTGCGTGTCCAGGACACCGCCCACCCCTCGTCCCTTAGGATCTCTCCCTTCTGCAGATCCCCCTGTGCCTCCTCTCACTTCCCATCCTATCTCTGGGCCTAGACCTACCCGCATCCTCAGGGATACCAGCCTCAGAGTCCTCCCTGCCCTTCCCTTCTGACCCCACAGGACCTTTGCCTAGTCTCTGCAAATTAGATTCCTGTCCACAGGCCTGCCTCAGCCTCTCGGCCCATCTCCTCCTCTCAGCACTCCTGGCGTCCTCCCGGCACTCCAGTAGCTCCACACATTCCCCTGATTTGACTCATCTTGATCCCTGTTTCCCGGAAGTCCACCCTCACCTCATACTCAGCACTACCTCCCAATTGTTCTGAGAGCCCTGCACAGCACACACATACTGCCAGCAGTTCTCAACAGAGAATACCCATGAAACCCCTCCCATCCACCCCAAAAAAACATTCAGGCACACATACACATACACACAATCAGACACTTGGATCCCCAACATACACAGAGAAACTCAGACCTCCAACACAGACCAGGCAATTGGTATCTCTCCCTCTCTGCCCCCCCTCTCTCAGGGCTTTTCAACACCCCTTCTTGGACCTCACCTTTGCAGGTCCTCCTGGAGTCCCCAGTGCTCCCAGCTCTGGCAGAGACTCAGATATGTGAGCTGACTGCCCTGCCCCAGGAAGTCAGTCTGTCCAGCCACACCAATCTACCTGAGGCAGCATCCCCCTGGAACCCTGGAGGTGACTGGGTGACCCAGAATCTCCCAACACCCAGTGGACACCTGCTGCAGGCTTCTTCCCCTTTATCTATCTCTCCCCACTTTGCCCTTCTTCCAAGGGAAGGACACTCACTCTCTCTCCTACACCCATCCTCCTAAAAGAACCACTGCCTGGCCCCTGTTTTATGCCACCCCCTGGCGAGGAAGAGGAGTTCAGACTTCTCCTGGCCCTGATCCTAAAGTTTGACCAGACTAGTAGGACCAGCATGCTGACCCCATCACACCTACCTACTGGCCTCAGATGGCAGGGTGAGTGCTGGTGCCCAGGGGCAGCCCAGCCCCTGACAGTCCCTGTGAGTTCTTTCACCCCCAACCAGTATGTTATGCCAAAATGAAACAGCTTCCTCCTCTACTGGCATCTGAGACCCCATGTGTCTGGATTTGGGCCTGTCAGAAGCAGACAGTTCGTTGTTAAGGAATATTTTCAGAAGGGGGAAAATTGGCTGTTTTTTTCCTCAGCTAGGCTGTGATGGAGCTAGAAGCCCCTGTGCCTGTGTCCTTCTGGGTTGTGTTGTCTCTTCCTCTCTGTTTGGCTGCCCCACCATCCTCACCCTTGGGTCCAACCTGTGGGTTCCCCTGAGCTTCTGTGGTTAACTGCTGTTGGTTTGAAAAAACTGTAGGTGGCTTGGCCCTGGCACAAGAATGAGGTGAGATAGAGAAGACAGGAGATTACAGAACTGGCAAGCTGGAGTGGCCAGACTGCAGGGAGTAAGGAGACCCAGGCCTTGCCCATGCAGATTTCCAGATCAGTCCAGCCCTAGCATTGCCCATCTAGGCTCCTTTAAGCTACATAAGCATTCCTAGACAATCCCAAGTAAACAGGACCAGGCTTCTTTGTGGGTGTTCACCAGTATATTCTGGATGGCCTAGAAAAAAAGCACATCTTGGCTTGGGGCTTAAACTTCTCCATCTGGAAAATGGGGGGATAATTCTTAGAACAGTAGTTTGTACTGCATGGGAGCCAGTGAGGTTAGGATGTGGCTTTGACTGTCTCTGGGCACGGTGTGGAAGGAGTCAATGGAGTTCAGGAGGGCAGTCACCCATCTACGGGTGCTAGCAGAAGCACTAGCCACCCTGGTCCCCTGGTTGTAATTAGTTGATGCCTCACTGTATAATGAATATCTCTGTGGCCATGCTGCCCCTCAGGAAGCCAGCTTGAATCAGGGCTGAGAAATAGTCTATTGTGTTGGGGGACAGAGGGCAGTAAGAGGCCTGCTTGCTGGCAGTTTTCCGCCCCCCCCCCCCCATCCTCCTCCACTCCCACACATGGACCCCTGATGCTGGGTAGAGAGAGGTTTGTTCTGTCCACTTGCTGAAGGGAGAAAGTGAATGAAAATACTGCTGAAGGTCATGAGGTACACAGGAAATGAATCCCACAGGCTTCCCAGGGTGGGACCTTGTGTGGGGGCAGTGAGGTCAGAAGACTTCCCAAGAGAGACTGTGAACTCCTTAGGAAAACACAAGAAGGCTCCCAGGGAGGGCTTGTGGACAATAGCAATGCTCTTTTACCCTAGACTGGAATGCAGGTCTTATGTTTTTGTGTATGTGCTTTGATGGGTACAGGGGCCAAGGGGGAACATGATCTCAACTTTCTTGTGCAGAATACAGATACTGGTCATTCTGGGGGAAGCCCCATCCTGGAATTGAGTCAGATACTGGGGACTGAAGGAATGTCAAAGGTGGTCCCTGCTCTATCTATAAACCCTATCTACATCTCAAGTCAAGAGGTAGAACAACTAGTGCACACTGATCAGGCCCATGCCATGTCCTAGGCCCTGTGACAAGCATCCTTTACATAGTATCTCATTTAATCTTCCAAACAACCTGGAGAAACTGGGATTCCTGTACTGTGCCTTAACATCACATCCTCCTATCTCCTGTGTGGAAACTTGAGACAGAATTATGCACGGCGTGCTGCTGAGTGCAGAAAGGGGCCTGAGCATTTGTGGGGTGTTAGGGAAGGTGGAGCAAGTATGATGTATGGAGCATTCTAGACAGCCAGAGTGCTTGGACAGAGGCCCAGGAAGCAGGAGCAAACATGCATTCAGGGAAGCATACCTCGTTTGGTGGGCCTCATCCTATAAGCCTTCATGTTTCAAAGGTGATCCATGAGATACACACTATGGAAACTCCTGTGGAGGCAGCCAATCCATGATTCTCTCTCATCATTTCTCTCTCTCTCTTTCTCTCTCTCTCCCTCCCTCTCTCCTTCCTTCCCTCTCTGAAATCAATAAAAATAAATAAATGTTGAATCTTTAAAAAAAATGTCCTGGGTTCAATTCCAGTCAAGGGCATATATTCTTGGTTGCAGGTTCCTCCCTGGCCAGGGCCCTGGTTGGGACATATGCAGGAGGCATCCAGTTGATGTGTTTCTCTCACATCAATGTTTCTCTCTGTTTTTCTCTCTTCCACTCTCCCTAAAAATCAATGGAAAAATATCTCGGGTGAGGATTAACAAAACTAGTAATCCTATATAATAAAAGGCCAGCCACCATAAGCATAACAACTGGAATGACCAGAGACCACCACGGCCCCTCAAAGGACTGAACGCGCCGCCAAGCAAGCAGTTAGGGGCAATCAGGCAGGCATGCAGAGTGGTTAGGGGTGTCAGGTAGGCAGACAAAGTGGTTAGGAGAGATTAGGTAGGCAGACATGCCCTTGCAGGGCTGGCCCCATCCCCCAGCAAAGAAAGAGGGAGGCCCAGGCCAGCCAAGCCATCACACCCCATGCCTGTCGCCTGCAGAGGGAGGCCATTGGTGGCAGGAGGGGAGCAGCGCTGCACAGATGGCAAGCAGTGGCAGCGGCTGGAGTGGGGCCAGCTGCCTGCAGCCAGGGAAAGGAAAGCCCTGATAGGCCCTGATCTCAGGCCAGGCCTAGGGACCCTACCCGAGGGATCCTGAATTGTGAGAGGGTGCGGGCCAGGCTGAGGGACCCCCGAGTGCACGAATTTTCATGCACTGGATCTGTAGCAATAATAATAATTACTGCCATTCACTGAGTGCCCATTATACTCAGTGCTTCATGTATATTATTTCTAAAGTAAAAGAACGCAGAGAGATTAGCAGCACAGCAGAGCAGTATAGGGCAGGGGCTCGGGAGTCAGAAATCCAAGTGGGAATTTTTCTTCCCCTACAGCCTAGTGAAGGGACCCTTCAAGTGACCTGCTCAAGATGACACCTCTCATGTGTTAGACGTGTCCTTTACTTTTCTGTCTACGCTGGTATATAGCCACTTTTTTATCTTTAAAATAGACTTTATTTTTTAGAACAGTTTAAGATTTACAGAAAAAGTCAGAAGATAGTCCAGAGAGTTCCTGAAGATTCCACACCCAGTTTCCCCTATTAGTAACATCCTAGATTAGTCTGGTACCTTTGTTATAATTAATGGACCAATATTGATTCATTGTCATTAACTATAGCCCACACTTTATTCAGATCTCCTTAGTTTTCCTCTAATATCCTTTTTCTGTTCCAGGACCTGATCCTGGATTCCACACAATATTTCATCATCATATCTTAGGCTTTTCCTGGCTGGAAGTTTCTCAGACTTCGCTTGTTTTTTATGACCTTGAAAATTTTGAGGAGGACTAGTCAGGATTTTCTAAAATGTCCCCTAATCAGGATTTTCTAACATGTCCCCTAATCAGGATTTTCTCATAGTTAAATTGGGTGATGTTTTCTGGGGAGAAAGACTTGGGGGGGGAAATGCCCTTCTCATCTCATTATATCAAGGGTACATGTTCTTAACATGACTTATTACTGTTGATGTTCACCTTGATCCCCTGCCTGAGCAGCACAGATATTTTTATCTTCATTTATTCAGCACACCTTTATTGAGCACCTAACTAAATGTCAGTTGCTGCATTATGGGTTTGGAGTAGCAAATTAAGAAAACAGACCCTTATACTCAGAATGTTCATGACCCGGTAGGGCAGGCAGGCATATATAGAAATAATTGCCAAATGTCTTGGGCTGGGGTGTGGGGATAGGTATTTTCAGGGAGAGAAAAGAGAAAAATGAACCAGGACACTGGAGGCAGGATGTTGGCAGGAAATATTTTACAGAAAAAAAACTCAAACCAAGTCTTGGAGAATGCCTTTTCAGTCAAAGGGGACAGCATGTGCAAAGACAGGCAGGAAGAAGTAGGTGCTCCTTGTGGCCTAAGTGTGGAGGGACTGCAATATGGGAGAAGGAGAGGTTGACAGGGCTATGTGCACCATGCAAAAATGTTGGGATTCCAAGATTCCAAGTCATAGTAGGGAGTGGCCTAAAGGTTTAGAGCAAGCACCCGGAGGGTAGTACCAGGCCTTGCCTGAGCCTATGGGTAGCAGCATCAGGGACCCAGGTAGGCCCACCTGCAGCAGGAGGAGGGGCTTGCTTTAGTGAGGAGAGAGTTGGCTTGGAGGAGCATCTTCACACTGCAGGTCAGGAGAGATTCCTAAAATGCAAGCCCAGTCAGATTGCTGCCTTGGCCCACAATGCCCAGTGGGGATCTGGCCCCTGCCTAGTCCCTTCTTGAGTTGCACCCACCCCTCACCCACTGCTTCTGCACCAGATCCCTCTGCCAGCCCACCCCATCCCTTACCTTCTCTTAACTGAGGTATAATTCACATATCATAAAATTCACCCTTTTAAAATGAACAATTCAGTGGATCTTAGTATATTCACAAAGTTGTGCAACCTCCACCACTAATTCTAAAACACTTCATTACCCCCCCGCAAAATCCCATAAACTATTTTTCCCCCACCCCCAGGCTGTAGTTCCTGGCAACCACTAATTGACTTTCTGTCTCTACGGATTTACCTATTCTGGACATCCTATCTAATAAAAGAGTAATATGCAAATTAGGCATCACTCCATCACAAAGATGGCCACCCCCATGGCCACAAGATAGCAGCACCCATAGCCACAAGATGGCAGTGCCCAGTCCAGCTCAGCCCCACCACTGAAGTGGTCAGGCTTGTTAGCCAGGCAGGTGGCAGGGGAGGTGGGGGGCCTGAGGGGCACAACAGGTGATCAGAGTGGGCTGGGGGTCCCCTGCCAGGCCAGAGGCCTTTGCCAGAGGCCTCAGGCATGGGCAAGGGCAGAGCCGGTGATTGGAGGAGGCAGGGGCAGAACCAGTGATCAGAGGGGTATGAGGGTGCCCTACCCAGGCATAAGGACTGGGCAGGGCCAGGGCCAGAGATCACAGAGGCCTGGGCTCTGCAGAGCCAGTGATCAGAGGGACAGGGGCAGAGCCTGCGATCGCAGAGGTCTGGGCACAGGCGGAGCTAGCAATGCAGGGGTCTGGGGGTCTCCTGCCCAGGCCTCTAGCCTTGGCCAGAGGCTGCCAGTGGGAAGGCCAGAGCCAGCAATGGCAGGGGGCAGGATCAGAGCTGGTGATCGCAGAGGCCTGGGCTCTATGAACCCAGTGATCGGAGGGGCTTGGGGGTCTTCTATCCAGGCAAAAAAGTAATATGCAAATTCACCCTCACTCCATCACAAAGATGGCAACAGCCAGGGAGCTGTAGTGAGGCAGGAGGCTTGCGTTGCCCCGGCGATGGAGGAAGCCAAGATTCCCACCTGCCCTGCGGGTCCTGAGCTCTGCTCAAGGCAATAAAATTTCAATTACAGAAGGTAAATAAACCCAAGATACCTGCTTCCAGCCAACGGCTTTGAGTGGGACCAAGGCAACAAAGTTTCCATTATAGAAGTTAAATAAATTCCAGATACCTGCTTCTAGCCCACAGCCATGGCCAGCCTGATAACGGCCCTTAGCCCCTCACCCAGGCAGGCCACACTCCCATGGGGTGAGGGTCCCCCCTGGGGGGTTGACCAGCCTGCAAACAGCCATCAGCTCCTCACTCAGGCTGGCCAGGCACCCCAGCAGGATACCCTTCAGGGCAAACCAGCCAACCCCCACCTGTGCACCAGGCCTCTGTCCTATATAATAAAAGGTTAATATGCAAATTGACCCTAACAGCAGAACAACTGGGGATGACTGGTCACTATGATACGCACTGACCACCAGGGGGCAGATGCTCAATGCAGAAAATGCCCCCTGGTGGTCAGTGCGCTCCCACAAGCCAGGCTAATGGCTGCCAGCACAGCAGTGGTGGCAGGAGCCTCTCCTGCCTCCTCAGCAGTGCTAAGGATGTCTGACTGCAACTTAGGCCTGCTCCCCGCTGGCAAATGGACATCCCCTGAGGGCTCTTGGGCTGCCAGAGTGATGTCTGACTGCTAGCTTAGGCCCAATCCCTCGGGGAGTGGGCCTAAGCCAGCAGGTGGACATCCCCCAAGGGGTCCCAAACTGCGATAGGGCATAGGCAGGGCTGAGGGACCTCCCTCCACCTCCCCACCCCCACCGAGTGCACAAATTTTTGTGCACCGGGCCTCTAATCTAAACTAATAAAAGCGGAATAGTAAAATTAACCGTTTCTCCGGGATGCCCACAGCCAATCAGAACAGCTGTATGCAAATTAGCCCAGCCAACATGGCGGCCACCACTCACGGACCTGAGTAAACGTTTAGGCAGCGTCCGTTGCAGCAGGAGCGAAAGGGAAACTACCTGCTCGCTGGCTCCTTAGCCTTTGGCCTGAAGCAAAATGCATATTTGCAACAATTAAGCGTAACAATTGTTTCATTATAGAAGCCGAGAGGTGAGGCAGAGAGGAGGCTTCGTTAGTAAAAGGCCTCGCCTTAAAGGAACAGCATCAATTATAGGAAAGCTGCGTCCAGCCGGCCTTGCTGGGACGTTGGGCAATGGGAGCTGTGGGCAGCTTTAAAGCCCCTCACCCAGGCTGGTCAGGCACGCCAGCAGGTGGACATCCCCCGAGGGGTCCCAGACTGTGAGAGGGCACAGGCTGGGCTGAGGGACCTCCCAAGTGCACAGAGTGGCTGCAGGGCGGGACAGCGCAGGACCCAGGACCCGTGAGCGGGAAAGAGGCGGCAGGGGGTCAGCAGCCTGCTTAGTGGGCTTCCCAGGCCCTTGGAGGGGCATCGGGGAGCGGGAAAGAGGCGGCAGGGGGTCGGCAGCCTGCTTGGTGGGCTTCCCAGGCCCCTTGCAGGGCACCAGGAAGTGGGAAAGCAAGGTGGCGGGCTGGGGAGTGGGAAAGAGGCAGCGGGGCGGTCTCGGACTGCTTGGCAGCTGCCCAGGCCCTTTGTGAGGCACCGGGGAGTGGGAAAGCAAGGCTGCAGGGGCCGGGGTCCTGCTTGGCAGCTCCCCAGACCCCTTGGTGGCACCGGGAAGTGGGAAAGGAAGGCAGCAGGGGACCGGTGAGTGGGAAAGAGTCGGTGGCCTGCTTGGCGGCTCCCCAGGCCCTTTGGGGGCCACTGGGGAGCGGGAAAGCAAGCTCTTGGGGGCTGGAGTCCTGCTTGGC
>PVJC01027786.1:0-23027 GCA_004026665.1 Murina feae
GGGGGATGCCCACCTGCTGGCGTGCCTGACCAGCCTGGGTGAGGGGCTTTAAGGCTGCCCACAGCTCCCATTGACCCAAAGTCCCAGCAAGGCCGGCTGGACATAGGTTCTGGAGTTTTTTCTCCTATAATTGATACTGTTCCTTGAAAGCCTGGGGTAATTGATACACTGTTCCTTTAAGGCGGCCTTCTAACTACTAACGAAGCCTCTGCTTCACCTCGCAGCGTCTATAATGAAAGAATTGTTACGTTTACTGGTTAGGCCGGAGCTGCTCTCTCCTTCAGCTCCGGAGGATTCTATGATTGTTACAATGTTTCAAAAAGCTGTGTTTCGCTAGAGGCAGTTTAATCGGAGCTGAGCTGAAGGGCACAGCTTCACTTTCTCTCCTGCCGCAATGGAAAGGGCTGTTTACTCGGGTCCGTGAGTGGCGGCCGCCATGTTGGCTGGGCTAATTTGCATACAGCCACTCTGATTGGCTGGTGGGCGTGGCTTACCCTGTCTCGGAGAAACGGTTAATTTTAATATTTCGCTTTTATTAGTTTAGATTGTTGTTAATCTCTCACGTGCCTGGTTTATACATTAAACTTTATCATAGGTATGTGTGTATAGGGAAAAATTGTACATACAGGGTTCAGTACTATCTGTGGCTTTAGGCATCTAGTGGGGGGTCTTGGAAAGAATGCCTTGGAGATAAGGAGCAAAAATTACTGTATGTGATTTTTCTGAGCCATAGCTGTTTACCTTTATCTTGAATGTGTGAGAACTGGCAGATTATCCACGAAAAATACAGCAGACCTTTGTATGCTTCTTAGACTGCACTGATTTTCTGAAAGGTTTTCATTTATTTTAACGTGTGCTTTCAATTGTGGAAAAATTATGTTTTTAAGTTTTACAATTTCTCCTCAAGTAGTTGCTTTGGGAAATAACATAGATTATGCCGAGTGGTCTGCAGAAGCCTACATGTAGACCTTAAGATTTGGGAAAAGAGGATGAATTATCATAAATATAAAAAGATGTGTAGAACATAGTGGTTACATCAAACATTAATCTGTAACAAAGAGAAGCTCTATTTAAGAGTTCTTCAAAAACAGTAAACTAACATTTATTGTACATAATATTGTGAAAATAGAGTGTGTTATCTAAACAACCTAAAAATGAATAGGATATTAGTATCTATTTCTGAAAAACCACTATTCCTCTCCCTCTACCTCCAATAAAACACACACCAAAATGGCATTTTAGAATACATATTTAGATGTTTTTCACACTGCTTTCAAAGGCAAATAATTAATATTTAAATATGATAAAATGCACATATTTATTAAAACTTCATAATATTAACATATTCTAATGCCCTTTCTAATAGATTACATTTGAATATAAAGTGAATAAAATTTCATTTTTCTGTGGTACATTTTCAGAGCACAAGTTAAAAATAAATATGTACATTTTTTCATTTCCTTTTTATCTTTCCCTCTGTGAAATAATGATACTTTCATTCAAGATCATACTGATATATATTTGTATATGTTGGTTCAGTAAATGCCCTCTGCTAAAAGGTGAGATTATATGAACCTTTAGAAACTACTTCTAAAGAGCAAATACAAACTATTTACAGAATAAAGAAGTCTTTATGCTCATCAACACTCTCATCTACTTACTCGAGAATCACAAACTAAATCCCTTTTTCTATCTACTCTATAGCTAATTAATTCTAATAAATAATAAACTTCACTTTCACCAAATTTATTCTGATTTATATAACCTCATTATCTGTTACCTGTGCTACAGAAACAGCCTTCACACAACCCTTCCTCTGTTTACTTTATATTGAATCCATGTAGCATGGCTTTAATCGTTTTACTTAACAGCTAACAAACCTTCTATGATTACCAGCTTAAACTTACTGATACCAGACTCCTTAGTCTGACATTTGAAACCCTCTATATTGTCTAAGTCAATGATTTTCAATCATATTCATTTCATGGCACATATAAAGTAATTACTACAATTTTTGACACAACAAAAATATATATTTTTGTTGATCTGACAAAAAATAGATATATGTTGGCCATTGTCACTTTTTAAATTTGACAATCTAAGGGAAAAGAGGTCAGTGTCCCTGACTAAATAGTCAGGCATTGCATGTTTTAAAAATGCTTGCTTCACACCAGCTGAAAATCACTGGTCTAAGCCATACCTACACTCCAAAACTTATCTCTCACTAATTCCCATAGAATTCTCCATGTAATCTCTATGTTGTAAGCACTTGTATTTAAATACATTCTTTAGTAAGCCTCTCTATCTACACTTTTATTCTTAAAGTTCCTTTCTATTTCCATTTTTTGTAATGAAATTACCTCTCATTTCTTCAATCTGAATATCCATACATTCATTTTTTTAATTTTAAAATCATTAGAGATTCACAGGAAGTAGCAAAAACAAAACTGTAATCTCATTCTCCCTTTATTCAGTTTCCCCCAGATGGTAACTTCTTACAAAAATATAGTACAGTATAGAACTAGAAATTTGTAATCCACAGAGTTTATTCAGATTTCACTAGTTTTGTACTCACTCGTTTGTTGTACAGATATGTGTAAAGTCCTGTGTAATTTTATCACCTGTGCAGATTTATGTAAGCATAGCCACAGTTAAGATACACAACTGCTCCCTCACTAACCAAAGTTTCCCTCATGTTACCTCTTTATATCACACACCCTTCTCCCCTACCCATCCCTAATAACTGGAAAATACTAACCTGTTCACCATCTCAATAATTTTGATACTTCATTAATATTATATAGATGGAAACATGCTGTGTTAACCATTAGACATTGGCTTTTTTAAAAATCAGCTTAATGCCTTTAAGATCACTTCCAGCTGTGTGTGTCAATAATACATTTTTTTAATTTCATAGTGGTATATTGTATGTTATCACTATTTTTAATTTAGAAATTCTGGTAAGTATGTAGTGATAGCACATAGTTTTAATTAGTATTTTCTTATTGGCTAATGATGTTGAACATCTTTTCCTGTACTTATATGCCATCTGTATATCCTCTTCATCAAATTATCTGTTCATGACTTTTGTCCAGTTTCTAACAGTATTGCTTGGCTTATATTGCTGAGTTTGAGAGTTCTTTAAATACTGTAGATATGGATGTTTTACTTGTTAGATGCATAGCTTGTAAATAGTACCTCCAATCTATATAATTTTATTCATACATTATGTTATCTACATCCATCAATTTCTATCTTACATTTTAATATGAAATGTATGTTTTTGTTTCTATCCTATAGGGCAGCGATTTTCAGCCTGTGTACGAATAAACTGCTAAGTCACCCTTCTAATCTTTTCACTGGGCAAGTTATTACTCTTGGTACATTTTTCTTTTTTCTTGTGCATCAATCTGAACTTTAAAGAGGTTCAGTAAGTGTGTCTTATAACGCTGCCATTCCAGGACTGAACCTGGCACAACCTCTCTGTAAGGAATGGGAATCATGTACTCTTATCAGTATCCAGTATGTTCCAAGCATGAACCATGACGGTTCCTTTTCTCAATTCCTAGTTTCAAATTCAATGATGAAAAGGGAAACCTACTGCTTCTGCTAACATTGCCTTCCCATGCTACTAACTGCCAATTTCATCAACACATGATTAATGTATCTGTTGTAGCAGTTATAGTGGTGATGAAGTTATGCCAGTAGGAGGAAACTCAAACAATGACCTGTTATTTATATTCACCATGAAGTTCCCTTTCCTGAGTCACTCTTCTTCAACAAATGCATAATTTTCCTATAAAAGTAAAAAATATAGGAAGTCAGGAGTGAAGTATAATTTGACTTCAAATATTTCACTTGGGAATTGTATAACATTGTTTGTAAGGTGTTGTTAAATATCTTATTATTTTTATAGTGATAATGTGAAATAGGATGGATTATTATCCACATATCATAAATGATTGCATTGAGGTTCTGATTCAGTGAGTTGCTTTAGATTATTCAAGTAAACACATTGTCAAACCCAGTTTTTCTTATAATATATGATGATAAAATACAGAATTGGACACAGACATTAGTTTGCTGGTGCCTATTATATGCAAAATTGGTTCAAAGCACTGCACTCTCCTAGATTTCCTACTATCACATTCTCTATTCCTTTTCAGGCTTCTTTGTCAGCATATCTTCTATATGTTTTAGAGCAGCAGTTATCAATTTTAGCTACATATTTGAATCACGTTTTAGAATTTTAGTTATCATGACAACCAAATCATACCCTACAGTAATTAAACAAGGATATCTGGAGGAGAGACCCAGGATTTAATATATAGGGAGAGGGAAGAACATGGTGTTGGGCAAGACATGAGTGAGGGTCGGAGTGTGAATGGGTCATCTCATGTGTGAGTGTGAATGGGTGTGCATGTGGGTGTGAGTGGGCATTTGACTGTAGATGCGGGGACTAAGGGTGGGCTATAGGGGCGGTGTGGGCAGGGGAGCTCCCATGGCCAGCTGCTAAGCTGGGTGGTGCTTGCCACTTGGGAGTTGGGAGTTAAGAGTGCACTATTTTGGCAGATCCACAGGATCCTCCCCAGGAAGATGCTGTGGGGAGAAGCCTTGACCCAATGCCCCAAACCATGATCTGTCGTGCGTAGATGGCAGACCAGCCCTTCCAAGTCCACGTGCCCGACCCTACCACTGTGACAACAAAGCCTCCAGATGCACAGACCTGCCACTGCCACCTGGCGTGCCTGACCAGGCTTCCCTGGACAGCCACGTAGCCCTAGACAAGCAGCCTGCAGCCCAAAACAGCACCTCCTGTCCCAAGTTGCAATCCATCAGTGCCAAGATGTATGGACCAGCCAGAGTGACCCTATGCCCTGATCCCATTGCCATAACCCAAAGCCCCAAAATCACAGAGCTGCTGCCACCATCACACAATGCACTTGTCCCAGCACCCCTAGAAGATATGACCCACTTCTGCAACCTTGTGCTTTCATACCAGCCCCCACAACATAGAAACAAACACAAACAGGTAACTAAAATGGGGAAACAAAGAACCAACCCTTAATTGAAATAAACAGTGGGATTGCCAGAAGAAGATGTAAATAAAATGGAGGCAAGTAATTCATCAGATATAGAGTTAAAAATAATGGTTATAGAGATACTTAAACAACTTAGTAAGAACCACAAGTAACTTAATGAGAACTATAAGGAACTAAGTGGGAACTATATCAGCATGAAAAAAGATGTAAAAACCATAAATAAGAATCAATTTGAAATAAAGAATGCCATAGCTAAAATAAAGAATACCCTGGAAGGGATCAACAGTAGGTTAGCAGAACTGAATACCAAATCAGAAAATTAGAATATAAGGTAGAAAAAAACACCTGGTGAGAGCAGTAATTAAGGGGGAAAAATATTAAAAACCTAGAGGATAGTTTAAGAGAGTTTTGGAACAACATGAAACTTAACAATACATCATATGAGTACCAGAAGGAGAAGAATCTAAGCAAGGAATAGAGAACCTGTTTGAAGAAATAACAGAAAACTTCCCTAACCTGGTAATGGAAAACATCACACAAATTCAAGAAACACAGAGAGTCCCAATCAAGATAAACTGAGGCCCCCATAGACACATCATAATTAAAATGGCAAACATTAAAGACAAAGACTCTTAAAGGCAGCAAGAGAAAGACAGAAAGTTACCTACAAAAGAGTTTCCATCATGTCAGCTGAATAGAAATACTTCAAGCCAGAAGGGAGTGGCATAAAGTATGCAAAATAATAAAAATCAAGGGACTGGCCCAAGACTATTCTATCCAGCAAGGTTATCATTTAAATTTGAAGGTGAAATAGTTTCCAAGACAAAAAAAGGCTAAAGGAATACATCACCACCCAACTGGTATTGCAAGAAGTGCTAAAGGAATTGCTTTAAGTAGAAGAAAATAAGAGGACAAAGTTGTAAAAAAAAAAAAGGCAATAAGTAAGTACCTATCAATATTAACCTTTAATGTAAATGGACATTCAGAAAATATATGCATTGCTATGTTCATAGCAGCATTACTTACAATTATTAATATCTGGAAACAACCCAAGTGCCCATCAGTATCTGAGTGGATAAAATAACTGTGGTACATTTACACAATAGAATACTATGCAGTTGTAAAAAAAAAAAAAGAAGAATTTCTTACCTTTTGCGACAACATGGATGGGACCTTGAGAGTATTATGCTGCATGAAAGAAGACAATCAGAGAAACACAAATATCATATGCTCTCACTTATAAGTGGAATCTAATGAACATAATGAGCTAATGAACTTAATAGGTCCAGAGACACAGAAGCATGGAACAGACTGACATTTCTCAGAAAGGAGTGCGGTGGAGATGGGAAGAGTTTTATCAGAGAACTCATATAAATATATATACAAGCAATACAGGTAATAGTATGAGGAAGGCCTGGATTGGGACAGGGCTGGGAAGATTGGGGCAAAGGGGGGGAAATTGAGGGACATCTGTAATAATGTCAACAATAAAATAAAATAAAAATTTTAAAATGTAAATAAAACCTAAAAAAATATAGGGATGGTCGAAAATAGGTTTATGGTTGTTATAATACAAGTAAATAATATCATCTAATCTAATAAAAGAGTAATATTAAAATTGACTGTTTCTACAGATGCTTAAGCCACACCCACCAGCCAATCAGAGCAGCTGTATGCAAATTAACCCAGCCAAGATGGAGGCCGTAGCTGGAGTAAGCAGGAGGCTTCCATTGCACCAGGAGTAAACTGTCTGCCTAGGTGGCTAGGCTTCTCCCGGCTCCAGGCAACATTGTTGCAACATAGTTGCAATTATAGAAGCCTTGGAGCTGAAGCAAACAGCAGGCTTCCATTGCACCGGTGATGGAGGAAACTGCCTTCCTAGAGTCTACTAAGGCAACATTCTTTCAGTTATAGAAGCCACTGAGATGAAGCCAACAGGAGGCTTCATTACCTGCCTAGGCTTCAGCTTAAAGGAACAGTGTATCAATTATGAAAGATAAATAAACCCCAGAAAACTGCTTCCAGTCAGCCTTGCTGGGACGTTAACTCAATGGGAGCTGTGGGCAGCCTGAAAGCTTGAAAACAGCCCTCAAGCCCACACCCAGGCTGGCCATACCCCAATGGGGTGAGGGACCCCACTGGGAGGCTTGGTCAGCCTCCAAACAGCCATCAGCCCCTCACCCAGGCTGGCCAGATACCCCAGTAGGGACCCAAAACCTGAAGGGACTTCGGGCAGCCTGAAAGCCTGAAAACGGCCCTCAAGCCCGCACCCAGGCTGGCCACACCCCAGTCGGGTGAGGGACCCCACTGTGGGGCTTGGCCACCCTGCAAACAGCCATGAGCCCCTCACCCAGGCTGGCCAGGTACCCCAGGAGGGACCCAAAACCTGAAGGGGCTGTGGGCAGCCTGAAAACGGCCCTCAGCTCATCACCCAGGCTGGCCACACCCCAATGGGGTGAGGGATCCCACTGTGGGGCTTGGCCACCCTGCAAACATTCATCAGCCCCTCACCCAGGCTGACCAGGCACGTCAGCAGGTGGACATCCCCCGAGGGGTCCCAGACTGAGAGAGGGCACAGGCCAGGCTGAGGGACCTCCCAAGTGCATAAATTTTTGTGCACTGTGCCCCTAGTAGTTAATAAATAATAAGAAAAGAAGAAACTATTTTGTGTAGTCACAACTGTAAACCTATTTTTGCCGAACCCTGTATATATTTAGCTTAAGCTCTCTAGTTTCTTCCAAAGTGCAACTAATTTTAAGATCTTATATGTCTATCCTAGCCATGCTCTTACCACTCTATAGTCAATCACACATTGTAATTTCATAATTTCATTTTCTAGTTGCATGTTGATTTCATTCAAGTCCCCAACTCTACCTGTCTCTGGCTTCAGAAGCTTCTACACTGACATCTATCTTTATAGGAGCATTAAACTCAATAATCCTCAGACTGAATTTATTGTTTACCTTCAAAATATCTGTTTGCTCTTATTTAGTATAGAGACTATCATGCTGCAGAAATAAGACTCAAGACTTTAGCGGCTTTATTAAAATACAAGATTTTTCTTTCAGTCTTGAGACTGAGAGGCTCTGCTCTTCCTCACCTCCAGTATCTTCTCTTATTCTCATTATTACTATCAGTCCCCTAGGGGAAAGGATGAAGGAAGTCGAAGGGCATCTTAAAGGAGCAGTGCTCAGAATGCACATACATTTTGCTTGTATCCCTTTGGTCAGTTATTTTACAGTCACACCAGCCTATAACAGCAAAGAGATGTTCAGTCTTTAGCGAGATAGCATGTCCCTGACTGAAGTCAAGAGGAAAGAACTTCTAAATCTGAACAAAAAGGAGTAACAGGGACTCGTGTGATCCTTCTGCCTAAAATAATAACTGCAACAGCAATAAAAACAACAAATTCACAAAATATGTGAGGCAACAGTTTTAAGGTGCTGAATGAAGAGATGCAAATCATGTGAAGTCAGCAGACAACTTCCCCAGCTGACTGCCTTGTCAGAGATTCCATTTCACAGAGTTGGAGGGGTCACCTATCCAGACCCAGGAGGATGCCCTGAGTTGAAAAGGTAGACGGACCTCAGAGAAATGTGAGGCTAGAATTTTCTAGGCAGCTAGACTTTGCGGGGAAGATTAGTAGAGAATATAGTGTGGCATAATGGAGGGCTGCAAAGAGTACCCTTGTACTCATTAACATACGAATATATGCATACGTATATAGAAACGGCCCTGTGCTTGTGAATGGACCAAATGAAAGGATTGAAGGTAACAGTGGCTGGTGCTCACAGGAGTCAGGAATTGTGCCTTTTCCTATCACTGGACTAGAAAACCTTATGAGTCACAGAGCACTCGGTAAAGTATACAGACGGTCCTGCCTCAGACATGGAGAATCACCTCTCCTTAGCCATGAACAATACTTAAAGTAACAACTCCAGTCACTTTAAAAATGTTAAAAGCGGGATCTCAAAGGACAAAACTGTTTTCAAATGTAAAAATTAATAAACGGAAGCCTTATCTATAATAATAAAAGTATAACATGCTAATTGGACTAGATGTCCTTCTGGATGAAGCCTGGGCTGCAGTCACGGGATGGAGGCAGCCGCCATGGCTGTGAAGGCCTACTTTTGCATGAATTGCGTGCATCAGGCTTCTAGTATAAAATAAAGTCTGAAGGCCAGAAAAGGGAACTCTCATGAACGAAAATCACAGTACCCAAAGAAATACTCCTGTTTATAACAGCTCTCCCATCTTCCTCTTCTCCTCTATATAAAAACCTTCCTCTCCTTTGTTTCTCAGGATTTGCACATAATTTATGTGATTTGTCATTGGACCACATCTCCTAAACTGTAATTCTTTATTATTCTTGAATAAACCATATTTCTGCAAAATGTATCTGGCCGTTTATCTATTTAAGGTCAACACCAGTAATTTAGCTGCACCCCAGAACAAAGCTTAAAAATATGTTAGGTTTTAAAAAAAATCCAACACCTAAGTATTTGAAAGTCTCAATGTCTCAGATCCAACAGAAAATGATAAGGTGTGAAAGAGAAAAAAAGTCATTATGAGCAAAAAAATTAACCAACAGTGACCCTAAACTGACACAAATGTTAGAATAGAAGACAAATACATTCAAACAGTTATTGTAACTGCATTCCATGTGTCTCAAAAAGTTAAGTAGAGAAATCAAACATAATTTAAAAGAACTAAATTGAACATTTTTTAAAAATGTACACTCCCATTTACTGATTATTAAATCTTTATTACTAAAAGTATCACATATGTTCCCTGTTTTCACTTATTGACCTCTTCTAGGCAACCTCCACACCTCCCTCTCTCCTACCCTATATTCTGTGTCCGGAAGTTATGCATATATGCATACTAGTTCTTTGGTTGATCTCTTCCCACTCACCCACCTTCCCCCACTTTCCCTCTGAGGCCGACAGTCTGTTCCATGCTTCTATGTCTCTGGATCTATTTTGTTCATCAGTTTATTTTGTTCATTAGATTCCACATATCAGTGAGATCATGTGAAACTTATCTTTCTCTCACTGGCTTCCAAATTGAACTTTTAAAGATGCAAACTACAAAGAGTGAGATGAAAAACACACTGAATGTAATTAGCAGCTGATTAGACATTACAGATAAAAGAATTCGTAAACTCTGAGGATACAACAAAGGAAGTATCCAAAACAAAAAAACAGAAGAGCAGAGGAGAATATAATAGTTAAGAGAATATGAGTGAGCTGCTAGACAACTTCAAATGGCCTCATGTATGTGCAATTGGAGTCTCCAAATGTTAGAAAATATAAAATGGGAGGAAAGAAGGACAGAAAAAATACTCAAGAAATGATGGCCAAAATTTTTTCAAAATGGATGAAATTAGAAACCAATAGTACATGAATTGCAATAGCTCATAAGCACAAAAAACACCCAGAAAAGTACTCTAGGAAAAACACAGCCACTTTCTCAAAGTTAGTGAAAAAAAAAACACCTTTAAGCAGCCTCAGGAAAATACATCTTCTTTTATCTTATTTTACCAAATTATGTATTTAACACAATATGATATATATATATATATATATATATATATATATATATATATATATCCTATCTAATAAAAGAGTAATATGCAAATTAGGCATCAGTCCGTGACAAAGATAGCCGTCCCCATGGTCATAAGATGGCAGCGCCCATAGCCACAAGATGGTCACCACCATAGCCACAAGGTGGCGGTGCCCATAGCCACATCCTATGTAATAAAATAGCAATATGCAAATTAGGCATCACTCCATCACAAAGATGGCCACCCCCATGGACACAAGATGGAGGCGCCCAGTCTTGCTCAGCCCCAACAATGAAGTGGTCAGGCCTGTTAGCCAGGCAGGTGGTGGGGGAAGAGGGGCCTGAGGGGTGGAATAGGTGACCAGAGGGTGTTGGGGGTGCTCTGCCCAGGCCAGAGTCTTTCACCAGAAGCTTCAGGCATGAGCAAGGGTGGAGCTGGTGATCGGAGGGGGTAGGGGCAGATCTGGTGATTGGAGGGCTATGAGGGTGCCCTACCCAGGCATAAGGCCTGGGCCAGAGACCTCAGTCCTAGCAGGGGCAAGGCTGGAGATCACAGGGGCCTGGGCTCCACAGAGCCAGTGATAAGAGGGGCAGGGGCAGAGACTGTGATCACAGGGGTCTGGGAACCAGTGGAGCTGGCAAAGCAGGGGTCTGGGAGTCTGCTATCCCCCTGCAGCCTTGGTCAGAGGCTGCCAGTGGGGCAAGGGCAGAGCCAGTTATGGCAGGGGCAGGATCAGAGCTGGTGATCACAGAGGCCTGGGCTCTGTGAAGCCAGCAATTGGAGGGGTTTAGGGGTCCCCTGCCCAGGCCTGCATCCTTGGCCAGAGGTTACAGGCCTGGGCAGGGGTGGAGCTGGGATTGGAGGGGCAGGGGTGGAGTCAGTGATCAGAGTAAACTGCAGAGAAAACACCTTTTCTTACTGCTCATTGGTTAAGCTCCCTGTATGCCACTAGTAATATTCTTAGTAACTTGGGTACTAAGAATCCCTAAAGGTGATCTAGGGTTTTTCCATCACACTTCTGGAGAAAATAACGAAGGTCCACTGCTCGAGGGCTAAGAAATGTCATACCCTGCCCTTGCCAGTTTGGCTCAGTGCATAATGCCTCAGCCTGCTGACTGCAGGGTCTAGGTTCAGTTCTGACCAAGGGCATGTACCTAGGTTGCAGGCTACTCCCTGACCAGGGCCCAGGTCAGGGCATATACAGGAGGCAACCAATCAAAGTGTTCCTCTCACTTTGATGTTTCTCTCTGTTTTTCCCTTCTCTTCCTATTCTCTAAAAATCAATGGAAACATATCCTCAGGTGAGGATTAAAAAAAAAAGAGAAAGAAAGAAATGTCATATCCTATGAAAAACACATCTTAAAATGCCTAAAGAAAGTTGACATTTCTTTCTATGCCCTTACTTCTATTCTATTCACAAGTTTATTCTGTTCATCAGATATTTCTATTGACTTAATTGTTATATTCACTGGTTGATAGGTATTTTTTGTCCCTTTGTAGTTCATAATTTTTATCTTTACCTGTTTATTCTTCTTCCTCTTCTTAAAGAATGCCCTTCAACATTTCAAATATATAAAGGGAATGGACTGACAATTCTTATGGGGAAGGGGGTGTGAGGGGTATGGGAAGAGACTGGACAAAAATCTTACATCTATGTTTGAAGACAGTGGTGGGGGTAAGGGCATGGGGTGGAGGGGAGAACCAGGTGTAGGGGAGCTATGAGGTTTTTTAAAAAAGGAACATCTGTAATAATCTGAACAATAAAGATTTATTTTAAAAAAATAAAGTTGTCATTTCTTCATGGTGAAGGGACTGGAGTCCATGTTCATGAAAACACCTTGGTGGCGCAGTGACTAGCAGTGGCTGTAGCAGCAGGATGATGGGGCTGGTTCCTTCCCCTGATTAGCCTGATCCCCTCCCAAAAGGGAGGCCAGACTGTGGCTTAGGCCTGCTCCTCAAGAGGATCAGGGAGCGGGCCTAAGCCATTAGTAGGACACACCCTGAGAGCTACCAATATGTGAGAATGAGCAGGCTGGGCTGAAGACCCCCCCCCCCCCAGTGCACGAATTTCATGCACCAGGCCCTAGTGTGTGTGTGTGTGTGTGTGTGTGTATAATCTAATAAAAGAGTAATATTGAAATTGACCATTTCTATGGGATGCCTAAGCCACGCCCACCAGCCAATCAGAGCAGCTGTATGCAAATTAACCCAGCCAAGATGGAGATCGGCAGTCATGGAGCTGAAGTCAGCAGAGGCTTCCTTTGCACCAGGAGTAAACTGTCTGCTGGTGGGCCAGCTGGGCTTCTCCGGGCTCCAGGCAAATACTTGCAACATTGTTTCAATTATAGAAGCCTCAGATCTGAACCAAACAGCAGCCTTCCTTTGCACCAGTGATGGAGGAAATGCCTGCCTAGAGTCTACTACGGCAACATTCTTTCAATTATAGAAGCTACGAAGCTGAAGCCAACAGGAGGCTTCGTTACCTGCCTAGGCCTCGGCTTAAAGCAACAGTGTCAATTATAGAAGATAAATAAACCCCAGAAAACTGCTTCTAGCCAGCCTTGCTGGAACATTGGGTCAATGGGAACTGTGGGCAGCATAAAAGCCTGAAAAACAGCCTTCAGGCCCGCATCCAAGCTTGCCACACACCAATGGGGTGAGGGTCCCCACTGGGGGGCTTGGCAAGCCTGCAAACAGCCATCAACCCCTCACCCAGGCTGGCCAGGCACCTCAGTAGGGGCCCAAAACCTGAAGGGGCTGTGGGCAGCCTGAAAATGCCCCTCAGCCCATCACCCAGGTTGGCCGCACCCCAGTGGGATGAGGGTCTATATTGGGAGGCTTGGCCAGCCTGAAAACAGCCATCAGCCCCTCACCCAGGCTGGCCAGATATCCCAGTAGGGACCCAAAATGTGAAGGGACTGTGGGCAGCCTGCAAACAGGCATCAGACCCACACTGAGGCTGGCCAGGTACCCCAGTAGGGACCCAAAATGTGAAGGGACTGTGGGCAGCCTGCAAACAGGCATCAGCCCCACATTGAGGTTGGCCAGGTACCCTAGTAGGGACCCAAAACCTGAAGGGACTGTGGGCAGCCTGAAAACACCCCTAAGCCTGTCACCCAGGCTGGCCACACCCCAATTGGGTGAAGGTCCACACTGGAGGGGCTTGGCCAGCCTGGAAATAGCCATCAGCCATGCACCCAGGCTGACCAGGCATGCCAGCAGGTGGACATCCCCTGAGGGGTCCCAGACTGCGAGAGGGCACAGGCCGGGTGAGGGACCTCTCGAGTGCACAAATTTTTGTGCACCGGGCCCCTAGTGCACACACACACACACACACACACACACACACACACACACACACACTAGGGGCCCAGTGCACAAAATTTGTGCATGGGAGAGGGAGGTGTGTGTCCCTCAGCCCAGCCTGCACTCTCTCCAATCTGGGCCCCCTTGAGGGATGCCTGACTCCCTGTTTAGGCCCAATCCCACCAGGATATCCCCCTCACAATCCAGGACTGCTGGCTCCCAACCACTTGCCTGCCTGCCTGATTGCCCCTGCTTCTGCCTGCCAGCCTGATCATCCCCTAACCACTCCCCTGACAGCCTGATCAATGCCCAACTGCTCCCCTACTGGACTGATTGTCCCTAGCTCCTCTCATCGCCATCCTGGTCACCCCTAACTGCCCTTCCTTGCAGTCCTGGGTCCCCCCCCAACTGCCTTCCCCTGCAGGCCTCATTGCTCCTAACTGCCCTTCTCTGCCGCTTGGTCATGTCTAACTGCCCTCACCAGCTGGCTTGATTACCTACAACTGCCCTCCCCTGCCGGCCATCTTGTGGTGGCCATCTTTGACCACATGGAGGAAGCCATCTTTGTTGGAGTGATGGTCAATTTGCATATTACTCTTTTATTAGATAGGGTATATACAAAAATAAAGATAATTTATTCCTCATAAAATGTATGCAAGTGAAAGGACAACAGAATCACATCTCTGAAGTGCTGAAAATAAATACTGTCAACCTAAAATTATTTACCTGCTAAAAATAGGTCTCATAAACATGTGAAATACAGATGTAGCTGATAGTTCACAGTAGATCCTGGGTGAGGGGAAGAGACAGGTTGCCACCAGTACTTCCTGCTGCCTGGAGGAGCAAAGAGACACAGTGAGTGTTCCTGGGTGGTCCATAGGTGCTGCCATCAAACCCAGTGGATAGCAGAGGTGTTGCCACAACTATCTGGTGGCTACAACTGTCAGGCCGAAAAACAAAGTCACTAGGACTGGCTGCCTCCCCTCACCCTTCCAGAGGTAGCATTGGACCCCAAGAGTAGAGGTAGCAGTTTAGCACTGCTAGCAGTGGTAGGCTACAGGGCACATTATCTGCAGCTCAGAGAACTGGAGAGGGGAGCATTTTTCCCTGAGAGGCAGGCACACTCTGTGGCTAATCCCAGTGACAGGGGTGGAGACACAGAGTGGAGGTCTGGCAGTCACCATTACAAAAAAATAATCAGATTTGTATGGAGCCATACACACACACACACACACACACACACACACACACACATAGCCAAAGCAATCCTGAGGAAAAAGAACAAAGTTAACTGCATCACACTCCCTGACTTCAAATTATACTACAAAGCCACAATAATCAAAACAGCATGGTATTAGCAGAAAAAACATTACATAGACAAATGGAACAGAACTGAGAGCACAGAAATAAACCCACATGTATATGAACAAATAATTTATGACAAAGAGCCAAAAATATATGTTGGAGAAAAGAAAGCCCCTTCAATAAATAGTGCTGAGGAAATTGAAAAGCCATATGCAAAAGAATAAAGCTAGACTATTATTTGACATCACATACAAAAATTAATTCAAAATAGATTAAATACCAAAATATAAGACCAAAAGCAATAAATTACATAAAGGAAAACATAGGTAGTAAACTTATGGACCTTAGTCTTAGAGAGGATTTTATGAATTTGACAGCAAAGACAGGGAAATAAAAGCAAAAATAAATGGATGGGACTTTATCAAACTAAAATGTCTGCACAGCAAAAGAAATCATCAACAAAACACAAAAAAGTATCAACCAAATAGAAGATATTTTCAAAGAACACCTCTGATAAAGGGTTAATATTCAAAATAAGTGAAGAACCCATACAATTAAACAACAAACAATTTAATTAAAAAATGGGCAGAGGACCCCAACAGATACTTCTCCCAAGAAGATATACAAATGACCAACGGTTATATAAAAAGATACTAAATTTCACTGGCTATTAGGGAAATGCAAATCAAAACTACAATGAGATACTACCTCACCCTTTTACAATAGCTATTATAAGCAAGACAAGTACATAATAACAGGTGTTGGAGAGGTTGTGGGGAAAAAAGGAACTCTAATTCATTGCTGGGCTATTATCTGGATTAGCTACTTATATGAGAGATTAAAGTCAGTTTAAGGATCCCACAGTCTTTTTGGCTAAACAAAATGGATGTGGAGACAAAAACACCCTAGTGTAGCATAGCTAAATTCTTGATAAGGAGAAGGGGAACAAAGATAGGATTGAAAAAATAGAAACAAATAGTACGCAACAGATGGAAGCCTAATAATATTAAAACTCATATCGAATGCAAATGATCTGAATACCCCAAATAGCATGAAAATTATTGTTAATATAATGAAATGTTACAGATTTATCTCCTTCTTGCTTAAAACTTTAAATAAATTCCACAACTTTAAAGATAATTTATAAAATCATCAATATCTGCTGCAGGAGTTTGTATGATCTGACCCAATCTCTCTCATTTTCTGTATATCTCCTGTGATGTTCTCTTCCAACAAACTGAAATGGTTTAGTTTTACTAAGATGCCACATTTTCTTTCTTGCCTCAAGTTTTACATTTCCTGAAACAGTGTCCCTCCTGAATCTTGTGTCATAGTTAAAGCTCACATAGGCAGAGGGTGCTGCTGTGGACTTTCTCTGATGCTGGGCTCTCTTCTCCTTACACTCATTTCTATATTAGTTTGACCTGTTTCCAAGAAACAGGGAAGCAAGTAGGCAGGATAAAAGTCTTTTTCATGTGCCCTGGAGAATACATAGATTTTGTCTTGACCTAGGGTTTTAGAATAGAGATTGTAAGTGATTATTAGATTTACTATCTGGTGAAGTAGAGCCAAAAAAAAAATGCTGTTAATTCGTTAAGGGTGTGAAGAGAGGAACACTATAAATGTGGTTTATCACATTTCACCTTAATTACATTTTTGCATATCATTATTGCTCATATGCCACAAATCATATAAATGTAAGGAATAATGATATCCCCAGACATAATATAGTACCAGTGCATAGCTGGCCTTCATCAAATATTTTTAAAATTGAAAACCGAACTTCACAATAGTCCTACACACTTTAATTTATAATTCCTACTTACAAGTCAAGAAATTGATCTTCAGATAAATTACATACCTAGGAGATAGCATGATCTAGAAGTTCAGAAGGTAGTTTCTGGAATTACACAATCTAAAGTTAAATTCTTGTTCTACCACTATCAAGCTGCATGCACTTGGATAAGTTACTTTAACTTTCAATAACTTGATTTCCTGTTCTATAAAATGATGATCTTATCTAATAAAAGCATAATATTAAAATTGACCATTTCTTCAGGATGCCTAAGCCACACCCACCAGCCAATTAGAGTGGCTGTATGCAAATTAACCCAGCCAAGATGGAGGCCAGAACTCACGGAGCTGAGTAAACAGGCAGTTTCCTTTGCAGCAGGAGTGAAACTGTTTGCCAGGCCCAGCTGGCCTTCTCCTGGCTCCAGACAACATCATATTTGCAACAATGTCTCAATCCTAGAAGCCTCTGGAGCTGAAACAAACAGTAGTCCTGGCTGCAAGCTTCATTATCTGCCTAGGCTCAGCTTAAAGGAACAGTGTATCAATTACAGGAGATAAACAAACCCTAGGAACCTGCTTCCAGCCAGCCTTGCTGGGACATTGGGTCAATGGGAGCTGTGGGCAGCCTAAAAGCGCCCCTCAGCCTGTCATCCACACTGGCCACACCCCAATGTGGTGAGGGACCCCACTGGGGGGCTTGGCCAGCTTGCAGACAGCCATTAGCCCCTCACCTGGGCTGGCCAGGTACCCCAGTAAGGGCCCCAATCCGGAAGGGACTGTGGGTAGTGCGAAAGCCTGAAAATGCCTCTCAGCCCCTCACCCATGCTGGCAACACCCCAATAGGGTGGGGGATCCCACTGGAAGGCTTGGCCAGCCTGCAAAAAGCCATCACCCCTCAGTCAGACTGGCCAGGCACTCCAGCAGGTGGACATCCCCAGAGGGGTTCCAGACTGCGAGAGGGCACAGGCCGGGCTGAGGGACCTCCCGAGTGCACAAATTTTTGTGCACCGGGCCCCTAGTTATATTATAAATAGAATGTTAGGATAATATATGAACACCACTAAAACAATGTCTGGCCAACAGAAAGCACTTAATAAGTGATAACTATTGTTTTTTATTATAAGTATTCCTATTAGCAACAGACCATTGTTATAAAATGTATTATCCAAAATAACCTAATTAGGAGTTGATCCCACATTTCAATTCAGTACAATTGCTTCTTTCAGTACAATTACTAGATTACACTGCACACACAAAACTATTCAGGTTCAAAATTGTATAATTTTCGTTAATCCTCACCTGCAGATATTTTTCCTTTTTTTTTTTTTTTTTCCTTAGGGAGAGTGGAAGAGAGAGGGAAAGACACAGAGAAACATCAATGTGAGAGAAACATATCAATTGGTTGCCTCCTGCACACGCCCCGACTAGGGTAGGGCCTGGGCCAGGGAAGAGCCTGTGTCCAAAGTGACCTTGACTGGAATCAAACCCAGTACCCTTTGGTCTGCAGGCTGACGCTCTATCTAGTAAGCTAAAGCGGCTTAGGGCAAACATTTTATAATTCTCTTTCTCCTTCTTTTTTTATGCCTGTTCTTCTTTGGACTTTCAAGTACTTTGATTTTAACCTCATTGATGATTCAACAACCTAGAGTTTAATTACTTCTTTATGACATTATGGGTTTTCACTCTTTAGATTTATAATATAGATATTGAACCAAGTATGAGCCTATGGGGATTATTTTTGGGAATGTTTCATTAATATTAATAAATGACAGCTGCATTATCTTTTCTATGACCTTCAACTTGTTTTTAATCTACATACTTAGCTCACTTCAAAATCAATTTGAAGTGATTTAACAAGGAAGAAACTTGACATACATTTTGAAAGATTTTAAGTACCATTTCATAATGTACATGTTAAACTTGCTGAATTGCTCTCAAGGAGCTTTAGCCTGAGGATAGAGTTTTAGAAAAAAAGGAAGTTAAGAATATTAGTAAATATAGATTATTTCATTTAGGTTGGGTTCATTTTAGATATATATTAAAACAGATTTTCTCAATCCAGGGCACGTATTATTCAATGAAACTTCTGGAATCTGCATTAACATTTCTAGTGCACCAGGGTGTCATTCAGCAAGTCATATTTCAGCACACTAAATAGTATTTTAATGCCCTGAAAAGACCACACATAAAAAAGAGGAATCATTTAGCTCCTGTCTGCAGGAGAATTATAGCTACAAAAAAATTACCTAAATCAATAGCAGCAAAGATAATGTTTTACAGACTTTAGTATAGAGAATGTTTTAGTTAAAAGCAAAAATAAAAATTTTCAGGAAGTGCATTAAATTTTACTTTAAGGATACGCCAAAATAATGTATCCTCAAATAACCTTCAAGTTAATTTAACCAGAAAAAATAAACTATAGGTCCTAATTATAAGTCTCAAATCAAGAAAAGGAAAACACTTTTCTATAAGAAGCTTATCAGAGATTCCAGAGAGAATTCAGAAGTGAGTAACTACCTGCATTATAATGGAAAATCAATGCAGTAATTCATACATTGTCAAAGAAATTCTTATGGAGCACTGCTAACATGCTGTCTCCTTGACCCTGCTTGCTGCAGCACTTGTGGAGTACTCACTTCTTTCTCCTGTTCCACTATGCTAACTGTTGGGTCCGAGTCCCTCTGCTAGGGCCTGGACCCCCTTGGATGCCAGATGTCGAATGGAGAAGACATAAGAAGTTGTAGGCGTATAAGAGAGTGTTTATTGTAGTCCACATAGCCATTGCTACCAAGCAGCCATCAGATAAAGCAATATAGTTCTACATTAAAAGCAGCCTCTGCTAACACAGTAGTAAATACAGGAGCCATCCTAACAAAAACAGCCAGCATCACTGGTCAGTAATAATACATCTTCCCCACAAGGCAACCCCCAACACAGGAACTATACAAACATAGTTATCTGACCAGGCAGCCTCTCACTGGCTGGTCAATAACATATCTTTATACTAATTTAGAAAAAAGAAGCTTCTAGCCAAAATAGTGACATCAGTGTTTGGGTTATATAAGGGCATGGCTGTGCAGTGCATACAGTGAAACTGCTGTGTCCTTGTGTCTGCCTATGGAAACCTGGCCCTGACCATCCTGATTAGGGTTTCCACACTCAGATTGGTCTTGAACATATGGCATACTCTGACCAGGGTTCCCACACATGCCTTACTATTTTAATGGAAAGGAAGAACAATGTAGGGAGGAGTTAATTTTTTTAAAGAGAACCAAAATCTTAAGTGGACAGAATTTAATATCACCAGAAGAGGGAGGGAGGGATATGGGCAATGAAAAGAAAGGAAACTAGAAAGCAATATTTTAGTTAGAGACCGCTTTGGAGCATTTCTTGAGGAGGCTAATGAAACACAATTATTCTGGAAAGGTGAACATTCAATAAACAAACAGTTACAAAAGAAAGTTTTCAGATATCAAAGAAGTATAAAGGGTAGGTACAATCACAAAGAAGTGGAAGTAATACTACTTAAAAATAAAAGTTAATCTACGTCATCATGATGCCAATGGGTAAAACTCCCCTGTCATTTGGGGGAGCAAGATTCTTGGGGTGCTGCTGAAAGAAGCATTTTCAGACACCCCCACAGAAGGATGGAAGGTGGAAGAAGGCTTTATTTGCATTTTGGGGGTTCCAAAATACCCTGCCCCTAAGCCAGGTCTGGAAAAGGTGCAGTTGGGGTTTCAGTAGAGTCTGAAACAGGGCCAGCATCCAGAGTTTATGCTCCCTGTTGCAGCCAGCATGGTTCAGCATTCAGGCCAGATTAAAGCTCATTAATTAGCACCATGTGTGCACAGTGTAGACCCCTGCAGGTGGAGTCCCAAGAGGGCATAGGTGTGTGTGTGTGCGCGCATGTGTGTGTGTGTGTGAGAGAGAGAGAGAGAGAGAGAGAGAGAGAGAGAGAGAGAGAGAGGGAGACAGAGCGGTAGGGCCCACTTTTTTGTGTGCCCACCCTGGCCAATTACCTGTTCCCAGGTTTTACTGATGGGCAATTAGCCTATTATGTCACTCAGACCTTACTGTGCATGCATTTAAATTTCCTTTGTAAGTCCCTCCCCCCATCAATTATCAGGGAACAGAACTATGGAAAATGGTGGCGGTTTAGGCAGACGTATACAATGCCTTGTCCCAGAGCAGATAGGGAAAGCAGCTGAAACGAGTAGCTTCCAGCCCGAATTGGCAGTGGAGACCGAGCTGGGAGACAGCCTGCAGCTGGATAAGACAGAAGACTCCTGAGAGAGGAGAGAAAAAACTATATAACCAGATACGCAGAGAAGATAGATCATGGGGAGACAAAGAAACAGCCCGCATATGAAAGAAAAACAGGCATCACCAGAAAGGGAAGTAAATGAAATGGAAGCAAGCAATTTGTCGGAGAAAGAATTCAGGGAAATGGTCATAAGGTGGATGAAAAGAATGGAAGACAAATTTGACAGTATGTGTAAGAACCAAGAGGAAATGAAGAAAAACCAAGAGGAAATGAAGAAGAACCAAGAAGAAATGAAAAACGACATCACTGCTATGAAGAACTCAATAGAAAGCATCAAGAGTAGACTCGAAGAAGCAGAGGACCGCATCAGTGAGCTAGAAGACAAGGTAGAAAAAAATACCCAAGCAGAGCAGCGCCTTGAAAAAAGAATTAAAAAGCAGGAGAAGAGCCTAAGAGAACTTTGGGACAACACAAAATGAAACAACATACGCATAATAGGGGTGCCAGAAGGAAAGGAAACTGAGCAAGGAATAGAAAACTTGTTTGAAGAAATAATGACAGAAAACTTCCCTGAAATAGGGAAGAAAAAACCCACGCAAATCCAAGAAGCTCACAGAGTTCCAATGAAAATGAACCCCAAAAGACCAATGCCAAGGCACATTATAATTAAATTGGCAAACACCAATGACAAAGAAAGAATCTTAAAAGCGGTGAGAGAGACAGAAAGTTACATTCAACGGCTCCCCAATCAGACTAGCGACTGATTTCTCAACAGAAACACATCAGGCAAGAAGGGAATGGAATGAAATATATAAAGTCATGCAAAGGAAGGGTCTGACTCCAAGAATACTGTAACCAGCAAGTCTATCAATCAAAATTGAGGGTAAAATTAGGAGCTTCACAGACAAAAAAGGACTAAGGGAGATTGTTACTACCAAACCAGCAATGCAAGAAATGTTAAAGAGCCTACTGTAAAAAGTAAAAATAGGAAACGAAGAAGGAACACAAGGGTAAAGAATAAAAATGGCGACAAACAAGTATTTATCAATAATAACTTTAAATGTAAATGGATTAAATGCTCCAATCAAAAGACATAGGGTAACTGAGTGGATAAGAAAACATGACCCACATATCTGCTGTATACAGGAAACCCACCTCAGAAAAAAAGATACACACAGATTGATGGTGAAAGGATGGAAAAATGTTTTACAGGCCAATGGAAATGAAAAAAAAAGCTGGGGTAGCAATACTTATATCTGGCAAATTAGATCTCAAAGTGAAGGACATAAAAAGAGATAAGGAAGGCCACTTCATTATACTAAAGGGAGCCATTCAACAATAAGAAATAACTCTGGTAAACATATACGCACCCAATATAGAAGCACCCAAATACATAAAAAAAACTTCTGGAAGATATCAAGGGAGAGATTGACAGCAATACAATCATAGTGGGGGACTTTAATATCCCACTATCATCGTTGGACAAATCCTCTAAACAAAAAATCAGCAAAGAAACATCAATCCTAAATGACTCACTAGAACAGATGGACTTAATAGACATCTTCAGAACACTTCACCCCAAAGCCACAGAATATACATTCTTTTCAAGTGCACATGGGTCATTCTCAAAGATAGACCATATATTGGGGCACAGGCAAAGTCTCTTCAAATTCAAGAAGATAGAAATCATATCAAGCATCTTCTCAGATCACAATGGCATACAACTGGAAATCAACTACAATAAAAA